>JAVGWX010000002.1:51156171-51431004 GCA_036924085.1 Ariolimax columbianus | reverse complement strand
TTACTATTATTACTATTATTATTATTATTACTATTATTATTATTACTATTATTATTACTATTATTACTATTATTATTATTACTATTATTATTACTATTATTATTACTATTACTATTATTACTATTATTATTACTATGACAATGCAAATGCTACATAACCTGAGGACTATCCAGAATACCAGCTAACCAACAAAAGTAAAACCTTATGAGAACCTGAGAGATGGACGATAGCTACATTTTTTTCAATGTAGAATTGAGTGGGCTATAAGAAGAATATACCCTCACAAAAGTTATACAAGTGGGTGTCATGTACAAACAGGTTGACTAGCCCTGCTTTAAACCCCAAAAGTAGAGGGCTAGATGACATACCCAATAGGCATCTCGAATTTGTGAGTGTACTCACTAGCGATTCCTATTATTCACATATATCCCGAGAATCGATTTAGGGCCAACCAGAAACCAGCGGCCGCGTGTTATCTATTTCTCCACACCTCTGATCTATGTGTTTGTTCGGGCTGATGCAAAGGTTTCCGTGAGAGAGAGAGGGAGATGAGAAAACAATGTGTTTCTGCGTGTATTTGTTTTATTTACAAAACTGTAAACATAGATTGTTTTGAGCCAGGCGCTACTCGAACACAACACTTGTTAATCTTGTCCGGAATGACGGCCAATCACCAAGCACGTCATTCACGTCAAGCTAAACAATATTCACTGTTGTTTAACAATTGCACGTTTCATGAAGTCATTATCTAATGGTTGAAACGAGTAGTCAGTCCCATTGTTGTTGTTTTTCTTCTCCAGACAGGTCTTCATACGATTAAATAGCATATTTGCCATTATGTGACATTACTTTGCAAGGTTTCATTATACAGGTTGACTAAGGCATCCTGATTCAGCACTGAGAGTCTATCAGGTTTGCTGTATTTGACCCATAGCTGTCCTTACCTGCTATGTTTCTGTGCATTAAAAAACATGTCGATGTAAAGGTCTATTACTTCACCAGCCTGTCATTTGGGTCCATCCATATACTTGCTCAACCTGCCATATGCCTACAGAGTCCCCATATCTGCCTGGACTACAGAATCCACAAATTTACCTGCAATATAGAGCCCACATATTTACCTGGACTACAGAGCCCACATATTTACCTGGACTACAAAATCCACATATTTACCTGGGCTACAGAACCCACATATTTACTTGGACTACAGAATCCACATATTTACCTAGACTACAGAGCCCACATATTTACCTGGACTACAAAATCCACATATTTACCTGGGCTACAGAGCCCCCATCTTTACCTGGACTACAGAGCCCACATATTTACCTGGACTACAGTGCCCTTATATTTACTCAAACTACAAATTCCATATCGCTACAGTTACTGAAATCATTGACTATATCTGAGATTTATCTAGTCTTTATCCAGACCGAAACTCCCATTGCATACATGGAACAAGGCACCTGAATGACACATAAATGCATTTATAGCTACTACTCCAGATGGACGAAATGAGTGTCGATTGATTTCATTCAGACAAGATCGATGTCAATTTGATTAAGTTCATTAGACTGTCACATTTGATTGATTAATTTCCTTGATTTGAAAGCGACTTGTCATACTTATTTCTTCATTACTCGTTTCCATATATCGTTTGAACACAGATGAGCAGATACACTTCAGTACTTTGTATATACAAGAATAATGCAAGGTTAGACCTACCTTTACCTATGAAATAAAAGGGGCTGAAGATTGCTGTTTTCAACACACAAAAAAAACCAAAAAAACATCCGATCAGGCGTACCTGCATGATAGGAGCCGACGACTTTACCCCTAACTTTGACTGACAGCTATGCCATTGGCTGGACTGTATGCCATCTTACTGTACAACGAATAATAGCAAAACAACATATAATAATGATTGTTTTCTGTTCTCATATATTTAAGGTCAGTCCCATGGCAACAAATGCCGCCGGGGAGGGAGATAGCTCTTCGTGTAATCTAAGCCGCAGCCTATGTGCAGTGGGGTGATCAGTTCCCTTCCTTGCTGTTTTTATCTCCCACAATTCAGGTACCCATTTACAGCTGGGTTGACTGGAGTTAGGGTTGTACCAGACACGATTCCCGGCCCGGATTTTTGTGCAGTCCGTCTGTAAATTCTAACCCTGGCAAGCCAGCTCACTGTGGACTGGGCTGCATGTTCCACGTGTATATATATATGTGTGTGTGTGTGTGAGTGTGTCAGTGTATATAGTGTGTGTGTCAGTGTGTGTGTGCGTGCGTGCGTGCGTGCGTGCGTGTGTGTGTGTGTGTGTGTGTGTGTGTGTAAGAGAGAGAGAGAGAGAGAGAGAGAGAGAGCATAAGAAAATTTATTGTTTTTTGTCCATCACTTGCTTATCCTAAAACTGACTATCTCTTTGATGTTTAGTGTCATACTAGGAATAGACGAACGTAGGCTTGCTAACCAATTGCCTGAGGTGCATGTCATCTAAGTGGTACTAATGCTATAGATCTATACTAAACTGACCCACATCTAGACATTTCTTGTCCTAGAATGAACGCTCAACTTCTTTAGTTTAGCCTTACTCGTCCATAAGTTTCTTCAAGTCTAATGATAAGTTTTGTATTCATTCTTTATAATTGTATTGCTCTTGTAGTGTGTGTGATCACTAATTTATATTGTTTATTTTAGTTGTTTTAAAAAAAAATGTGTAACCGTCCGTCATATGTATGACTTTTATGTGTTTATGATCTGTCCCGTGTCAAACAAAAATATAGTTAAGATGTCACGCGGGGTGAGGGCTGGAGTTGACAATGTCTAGGACCAGGGCAGCGAGGCGATAAGATGTCACGCGCGGTGAGGGCTAGACTTGACATGTCTAGGACCAGGGCAGCGAGGCGATAAGATTTCACGCTGGGTGAGGGATGGGCTTGACATGTCTAGGGCCAGGGCAGCGAGGCGATACGATGTCACGCGCGGTGAGGGATGGGCTTGACGTGTTTATGACCAGGGCAGCGAGCGATAAGATGTCACGCGCGGTGAGGGCTGGACTTGACGTGTCCAGGACCAGGGCAGCGAGGCGAAAAGATGTCACGCGCGATGAAGGCTGGACTTGACATGTATAGGACCAGGGCAGCGAGGCGATACGATGTCACGCGCGGTGAGGGCTAGATTTGACATGTCAAGTACCAGGGCAGCGAGGCGATACGATGTCAAGCGCGGCGAGGGCTGGACTTGACGTGTCTAGGACCAGGGCAGCGAGGCGATAAGATGTCACGCGCGGTGAGGGCTAGCTAGACTTGACATGTCTAGGACCAGGGCAGCGAGGCGATAAGATGTCACGCGCGCTGAGGGCTGGACGTGACGTGTCTAGGACCAGGGCAGCGAGGCGATAAGATGTCACGCGCGGTGAAGGCTGGACTTGACATGTCTAGGACCAGGGCAGCGAGGCGATAAGATGTCACGTGCGGTGAGGGCTAGATTTGACATGTCTAGGACCAGGGCATCGAGGCGATAAGATGTCACGCGCGGTGAAGGATGGACTTGACATGTCTAGGACCAGGGAGCTATTCGTACCGAGTCGTTTCAACTCTTAACGACAATTTCACTGTGACGGGCTCCAGTGGCTCTTCTTACATGTCGAGGCATACTTACGAAGGTGGACCAGGATCCTGCTAGCTGTAGTGCAATGTGAGGTTTATCAGTAAGCTCACCACTAAGAGTATTGCAGTGTTGATTCCGACTTCGTTGGTCAAATTGTTGTGACATGGCCGATTTCCAGAGCCCGACTCGGACGTCATGTGACTTCTTTATGTTTCACCTGACGCTGATGTTTCTCTTCACTCCCACCTTGATCATTATGTTTCACCTGACGCTGATGTTTCTTTTCACTCCCACCTTGATCATTATGTTTCACCTGAGTCTGATGTTTCTCTTCACTCCCACCTTGATCATTATGTTTCACCTGAATCTGATGTTTCTCTTCACTCCCACCTTGATCAATATGTTTCACCTGACCCTGATGTTCCTCTTCACTCCCACCTTGATCAGTATGTTTCACCTGACCCTGATGTTACTCTTCACTCCCCCCTTGATTAGTATGTTTCACCTGACCCTGAAGTTACTCTTCGTTCACATCCTTTGAATGATTGCCGCCCCGATTAGGTTCCAGGTGTCACCAACCAATCAAAAGCTGTTGCCTTATTCTCGTCACATTTGACGCCTCCTCTTTATGGATGCACCCACAACCTTCTGATTGCCAGACAGGTGTAATTTCCATTCAACCAGCTTTAGGTGAAAGCGAAATAGGTTCTTGGATGTATTTACTTGTATTGCGAGATAGCTTAAAAGGGACTTGTATTGGGGACTTTGGAAATAGGTAGGGGGAGGGGGAATTTGAAGTTGATCAACGACCGGCTCTTGAAGGATGACACTACAGTCAGACGTGGGTTCGTCGTTTCGGAACATAGCAGAACATAAATGTATTACCGTAAGCTCTACTAACCATTACAGCTGGTTTACCACAGTGTACACATTTAAGTGGGAAGAACCAGACATATATTGGTGGAACAGAACGTGAGGAACAGATGCTGGCTTTGGATAAGTGACGTGAGGAACAGAGGCTGGATTTGGGTAAGTGATGAGGAACAGAGGCTGGATTTGGGTAAGTGACGTGAAGAACAGAGACTGGCTTTGGGTAAGTGATGAGGAACAGCGGCTGGCTTTGGATAAGTGACGTGGGGAACAGAGGCTGACTTTGTGTAAGTGACGTGAGGAACAGAGGCTGGCTTTAGATAAGACAAATATTAAGGAATCCAGCGTTACAAGACATTATCTGTTCTGGAATTCCCAAGGCAAAGGAAATAGAGGCTGACCAAAACACACAGGGAGAAGAGAGCCCGAGACCTACATATAAGAAACGTGGGCAGGGCTGCTTCGGTTTGCTCAGAACAGGTGCCGGTGGCTAGTATTTGTTGATGGCCTGTACTTCGCATGGAGCTGCTATGTTTTGATTGACTGATGATGACTAGTTAACCGCTTCACTCCAAGTGAAGCATAGGGTCACCACTACAGTTGGTACCTATACAGGAAGCCTGTGTCCCATCATTTGCATTTGCATGGTTCAATAGCAATATTTTACATGATACATCTGCTAGCCCCATGTAATCGCTTTTTTACTACATGCTCAGAAGGTTACATTGGCTCTATTATTACTCAATTCGGGTACCGCCATAGCTTATCCTGTCTTGTAGATCCTCTCAAGTCCTGGGCCACGGAATAAATCTTCTCGTGGCCAAATGTTGCCCACCACCACGTGGCCACATGGGGCCCACCGTCGCGTGGCCTAATGTGGCCCACAACCGCGTGGCCAAATATGACCCACAACCGCGTGGCCAAATGTGGCCCACAACAGCGTGCCAAATGAGGCCCACCACCGCGTGTTTAAGAAAAGTAAACATGTTTGCTCATCCTACACGCTTGCTTTTATGCTCCTTGCCTTGAGTCTCTTGTATGATTTCATTGAAATTGTCATTGAAAAAGCTAACTGTGTTATTGAGCTGAATTCTGTGAGTCTGGGACGGTCTGGTCTTTGTGAGACAGAGTTAGGGCTGGGAGTTTGAATGGTCCTGTACTCAGTGTCGACACGTGAATCATACCGCTGCGCCCCTGGGTTGTCCCCGTGGACCAGAGCGAGGTTGGTCTTTGTTCTCCAAAGAACGGGGAGGCAGCGACGCGGAGGGACTGTTTTTGTTGATTTTTTTTTATTATTCAAAATTGTCAGAGTCCCACGGACAGCGGAGGAGGTTATTGTGAATGTGACGACGGGGGTAAGGGAGGAGGTGGATGTGACGAGGAGGGTGATGAGGATGTGACGGGACAGGGGAAGGTGCATGTGACGAGGAGGATGATGAGGATGGGAGGTATGTGACGAGGAGAGTGATGGAAATGTGACGGGATTGAGAGTGCGACGAATGTGATGAGGATGTGACGGGAGGGGAGAAGGTTGATGTGACGATGAGGATGTGACGGGAGGGGAAGGTGAATCTGACGAGGAGGGTGATGATGATGTGACGAGAGGGGGAGGTGGATGTGACGAGGGTGATCAGAATGTGGCGAGAGGGAGAGGTGAATGTGACGAGGGAGTGATGAGGATGTGACGAGAGGGGGAAGGTGGATGTGATGAGAAGGTTGATGAGGATGTGATAGGAGGAGGTGGATGTGGCGAGGATGCTGATGAGGATGTGACGGGAAGGGGAAGGTGAATGTGACCAGGAGGGTGATGAGGAATTGTCGAGAGGGGAGACGGTTGATGTGACGAGGAGGATGATGAGGATGTGACGAGTTGAGCGATGATGAAGCTCATCAAGCTGTGGTTTAGTATGGTAAGGTGAATGTCATTTTGGAGGCTATTGAAGATGGTCACGAGGGCGTGATTTAAAAAGGGAAGTTCGAATGATTTAGAAGGGTAATGGGGGTGTGGTTTAAGGAGGTAATGGGGGGTGTGGTTTAGGAAGGTAATTGGGATGTGGTATAGGAAGGTAAGGAGGATACTATTTAGAAAGATAATGAGGGTGTGGTTTAGGAAGGTCATGAGGATGTGGTTTAGGAAGGTAATGACGGTGTGGTTTAGGAAGGTAATGGGGATACGATTTAGAAAGATAATGAGGGTGTGGTTTAGGAAGGTAAGGGGAGTGTGGTTTAGTAAGGTAATGAGGATACTATTTAGAAAGATAATGAGGGTGTGGTTTAGGAAGGTAATGAGGGTGTGGTTTAGTAAGGTAATGAGGATACGATTTAGAAAGATAATGAAGGTGTGGTTTAGGAAGGTAATGGGGGTGTGGTTTAGTAAGGTAATGAGGATACTATTTAGAAAGATAATGAGGGTGTGGTTTAGGAAGGTAATGAGGATGTGGTTTAGGAAGGTAATTGGGATGTGGTTTAGGAAGGTAATGGGGGTGTGGTTTAGTAAGGTAATGAGGATACGATTTAGAAAGATAATGAAGGTGTGGTTTAGGAAGGTAATGGGGGTGTGGTTTAGTAAGGTAATGAGGATACGATTTAGAAAGATAATGAGGGTGTGGTTTAGGAAGGTAATGAGGATGTGGTTTAGGAAGGTAATGAGGATGTGGTTTAGGAAGGTAATGAGGATGTCGTTTAGTAAGGTAAGGGAAGTGTGGTTTAGGAAGGTAATGAGGATACGATTTAGAAAGATAATGAGGGTGTGATTTAGGGAGGTAATAGGGGGTGTGGTTTAGGAGAAAAATGATGTGATTTAGAAAAGTATTGAGAATGAGAAGGGTAAGAAGCATGTGATTATGAGGGCATTAAGAATGTCATAATGAGAGTTATGCGGATATGACGTGTGCGGTAATTAGAGTGTGATGCAGAGTAAAATGAGGATGTGATTTATGAAGGCAATGAGAATGTGATTTATGATCGTAATGAGGATGTTATTTATGATGGTAATGAGGATGTGATTTATGAATGCAACGAGGATGTGATTTATGATGGTAATGTAAGTAAAGTATCCCATAGCATTACTGCCGTAGGGGTGTGAGGTGTTAGCGATCTCACATTTCAAAGGCTCGGCTATATGAGGGCGGTAGCCATCTCCTCTTCCTCGCCGCTTTTACTTCCCGGACTGAACCGGTACCCATTTAAGGCTGGATCGACCCGGGAGCCATTACGGTCTGAAACAAACATTACCGCCTCAACTGGGGAATGAACCCAGGACCACTCAGATGCGAAGCCAGAGCGCTAACCACTGCGCTTCGCGGCTCCCAGATGGTAATGAGGATGTGATTTATGATGGTAATGAGGATGTGATTTATGATGGTAATGTGAATGTACTTTGAAGAGCAATGAGGATGTTCTTAGGAGGGTATAGATGTTATCCTGTGGAGGTTAATTAGGATATGATATGGATAACGTGAACATGGTGATGTGGGCAATGAGGATGTACTAATGAGGGTATCATCTTACACGATCAGAACATGGCACTAATCTACTTTTGGATGTGATATGAGGTGAGAATTAAAGACACGTATTGATGCGCACTGTCAGAGGGTGTTCTATTCAACCTTGGGATTCAGGAAAAGACTACCTGGAATCAGACAAAGTCAAACCAAAAAGATATTTAAAAAAAGCTCGCAGTTATACATATCGAGATTCGATCTTTTCGTCCTTGTGTCGAAGTTTACAGAGAGGCTGCAATATCTGTATTACACCACTTAGAGTTCTTCTCTTTTCTAGACATTGAGGCCACCTTAATGTGGCCGACCTTTTTATTTTGGAATCTGTACTTGAGGTGTACTTAACTTAAGGTCTTTATACCGGCTTAGAAGACTCTGCAGAGTATGTATACAAACAGTTTCATTTACATAACCTTGCTCTAAAAGCTATGCGCATCCAATTTATTCTTAAATGCATTAATTGTCTCTGCCTCCACTACTTCCTGTGGTAATGCATTCTAATCATTCACCACTCTCTGGCTAAAGAAATATTTTCTAATATCTAATTTGGACCTTTCTTTAGTTAATTTTTTAGCTTAACCCTCTTGTTCTTGTAGGTGGCTGTATTTTGAAAAAAAACTTGTTATAGTCAAATTTATTTATTCCGTTGATTATCTTATACACCTGTATTGTCACCTCGAATTCTTCTCTTCTCTAGGCACTGTAGGACGATTTTTCCTCATAACTGTAATTCTGAAATCCCACTATCAGTTTTGTCGCTCTGCTGTGTATCCCTTCTATCATGTCTATATCTCATATGATGTGTAGTGGTTGTCTTGTTATGTCGTCAAACCATTTGAGTTGCTGTCTTTTGATGATGTTTAGTACTGGTGTTGTTCCCACCACTTTCCTAATGTCATCGTTTCTGATTCTGTCTTCTTGTTACACCCAATATTTTTCGCAGGCATTTCATTTATGTTGTTGCGATTTGTTGTTTTTCAATTGATGTTACTGTTCAGATTTGACATTGGTAGCATAGTGTCAGGACGAAAATCGTGTTGTATAACCCTCATCTCGTTACTCAGGCTGCCATGATAACAGCTTATTTCCAAGGAGGACTACGAGGAAGCGGAGTTGAGGGTCTTGGCCAGTATTTTTTGCCTGACCCTGACTAACATGTCCGACCAGTATGTTGCCCCTGACTAACATGTCCAACCAGTATGTTGCCCCTGACCCTGACTAACATGTCCGACCAGTATGTTGCCCCTGACCCTGACTAACATGTCCGACCAGTATGTTGCGCCTGACCCTGACTAACATGTCCGACGAGTATGTTGTGCCTGACCCTGACTAACATGTCCGACCAGTATGTTGTGCCTGACCCTGACTAACATGTCCGACCAGTATGTTGTGCCTGATCCTGACTAACATGTCCGACCAGTATGTTGTGCCTGACCCTGACTAACATGTCCGACCAGTATGCTGCTCCTGACCCTGACTAACATGTCCGACCAGTATGTTGTGCCTGACCCTGACTAACATGTCCGACCAGTTTGCTGCTCCTGACCCTGACTAACATGTCCGACCAGTATGCTGCTCCTGACCCTGACTAACATGTCCGACCAGTATGTTGTGCCTGACCCTGACTAACATGTCCGACCAGTATGTTGTGCCTGACCCTGACTAACATGTCCTTCTTCTTCTTCTGCGTACGCAGTCAGACAGTAACCATTATTTTTTCGAAAAAAGCGGCGGTCATCCTGAGGCTGTCGCCACTGCCATAGAGCTTGTCTTGCAGTTCCACTGGTAATGGCCACATCTGATCTCTCTGATCCTCGTACGTCGGGCAGTTCTGCAGCAGATGTTCAGCGGTCATTTTACCAGTACCGCACGGGCATTCGTCGGTACCACCTATCTTCAATTTGTTGAATAGGTGGTACCTCAGTCTATTGTAGCCAGTGCGGAGTCTGAAGACAACGACCTGCTCTCTTCGGTTCAACTGGTAATAGGCATCGTTTTTGGTGTAACCAGTATGTTCGGTTTCCCATTTGGTCATGTATCTGGCTTTGATAAGCCGTTTTGACTCTTCGTACGTCATACTGGTATCTGTTTGTGGTAGTCTTGCACCTTCTTTTGCCAGTCTGTCTGCCTCCTCGTTGCCTTGGATGTTGCAGTGTGATGGGACCCACTGTACCACTACCCTTTTTGGTGCGGACTGCTGGCACAGTTTGCAGAGTGCTGCTCTTAAGTCATTAAGCTCAGTGTTTTTCTGGCTTTTTAGCGCTGTGACTACGGCGAGAGCATCTGTCAGCAGGACTATATGGCTCTCATTTTCACTGTGTGTCACCATTTCTTCCACTGCCGCCCTCAGTGCCTCTGCCTCCGCTCTGAAATTGCTTGTGTACTTACCAGTAGCGAATGACACGTGTTATTTTTCTGCCATTTGGTAGGTTCAGGAATGCTCCTGCCCCTCCGTTCTGTGTTGTGTTTGTTACAGAGCCGTCGGTGTATGCATGGGGCCAGTCCATGCTTGGGTAGCTTTTCGTTATGAAGCTTAGGGTAGTATCTCTCCTTTCTTTTTCAGTCTGGCAGTTTTTGTTTGTAATACCTGGTATATTTTCTACCACCTCTGGAAATATATCCTGCCTCCAGGTAGGTTTTCGTACAGTAGTGATGGGTTTTGGTGTTGTTAGTGCGTTTATGGGATCTTCGTGCATCTTTGCTTTGGCTATTTCTGCAAAGTTTCTCCGCTTTAGTTTCCCATTTCCCAAATTGTTTAGTCTCTGGTGCATTGGATGGTCGGTCAGTCTTCGGAGTTTCTCTGACTGCAGCTGGGCTCTGCAGTCTCTTCTATCGGTCATGGATTTTACAGTTTTGTAATCTTTTCAAGTTCTACAATTGGCGTTGACTTCATGCCACCTGTTATAATTCTCATGGCTTGATTTTGAAGTTTGTTAACTTTATCGAAGTTCGCCTTCGCTGCTGTTGTCCATGCCGCAATGCCATACTCGAGAACTGGTCTCACTCTTCCAGTGTACAGTTTCTTTAGTATGCCTTCGTCTGCTCCCCAGCTAGTGCCAGCAAGTTTCCTAATGATTGCCATTCTTTCTCTGGCTTTCATTCGGTTTCTCTCAATCTGACTTTTCCATGTCATGCGCCGATCAAATGTGACTCCCAGATAGGTTGGGTTGTCGTTTGGCTGCAGGAATTTGCCATTTAGACTTAATTTGGTACTTTTGGGTTTTAATGAAAACGAGAATATTGTGCATGTGGTTTTCTCCTCGTTTATTTTGACCAGCCATGAGTTCGCCCACTCTTCCAGCGATGTTAGGGCCGTCTGCATCCGATTTCTTGCTATGGTGAGATTCTTTTCAGAGGTCCACATAGCCAGATCGTCTGCAAACATTGAGCTATGGACTCTTCTTGGTATATTCTCTGTAATATCGTTTATATATACCAGGAAGAGTGTGGGTGACAGTACTCCCCCTTGGGGTACTCCCTGCTCGAGTGTCACCTTTTTGCTCATCTGCCCTTGTACTTGGACTCTGGCCGTTCTTTGTTTGAGGTAGTGGTTGATCCACTTGTACATCTTCCCACAAACATCACTTCTTCTTAGCTTGACTCTAAGTCCATCTTTCCAGACTTTGTCAAATGCCTTTTCCAGATCCACCCAAACAGCTACTGTGTGTTTCTGTGCCTGGTATGCATCTTCTATCTCCTGGGCTATGAGGATGACCTGGTCCTCAGTGGATCTGTGCTGTCTAAAGCCGGCTTGCTGTGGAATTAGTATTCGTTTTTCTTCCAGATGCCACATCAGTCTGGTGTTTATCATCCGTTCCATCAGCTTGCCGACACAGCTCAGTAAGCTTATGGGCCTGTATCCATTTGGATCTGTTTTGTCCTTTCCTGTTTTTGGTACTGGTACCAGTATTGCGTCTTTCCATGCCTGTGGTACAATTCCCCTTTTCCAGCTTTGGTTCAGGACCGATAGCAGTTTCTTCTTCGCTGTTTGGCCCAACCCCATCAGCATTTCGTTTGTTATCCCGTCTTTTCCGGGAGATTTCCTTTTCTTTAGTGTTCTCATAGCCTCTTCCATTTCGCGCATTGTTAATTTGGCCATCATGTGCTCTTCATGAACCGTATTCATGTTTTCGTGCCCCTTTAGCTCTTCGCTAATGTCTGTATGCTTATCTGCAGGGACCTCGATGTGGTTTGCTCTGGCATAGTGATCGACAAAGGCGTTTGCGGCTTTCTTACCTGTGATCAAGTTCTCGCCCTGCTTGATAGTAATTTGTTTATTTGACGGGGTTTCGTCGTTCATGGCTCTGACTAGCTTCCATAGCTTGTTCCCGTCTTTGTCCAGGTTTAGACTTTCCGTTTTATTTTTCCAGTTCTCTCTTGCTGTTTGCTTGAGAGTGTGTTTGTACTTCGCCGCGGCGGCTTTGAGGGCGATGTTTGCCTCCATGGATTTTTCTCGCTCTGCCATGTTCCTAGCATTTGTTACTGCATCTTCCACTTTCTGCAACTCATCATTCCAGTAGGGCTTATAGTTTTTCCTAGCTCCTCTTGGGATGGTTTCAGTGGCGGCTTGCATTATTGCCTTGCTTAGGCTCTCAACAATGGGCTTCATTTTGGTGTTTCGTGTGTTGATGGTTTCACACAGCCCATCTGTCAGGATTGCAAATCTGTCCCAGTCGGCTCGTTTGTAATTCCAACGTGGGAGCGGTTTTGTTTCCTGTGGGCCTACTTCCATGTCAATGGTTAGCCTGATCGGCCTGTGGTCGCTACCTGCCAGTTGGTTTAGCACCTGGCGGTCTATTTTATGGTGACTAACATGTCCGACCAGTATGTTGTGCCTGACCCTGACTAACATGTCCGACCAGTATGTTGTGCCTGACCCTGACTAACATGTCCGACCAGTATGTTGCTCCTGACCCTGACTAACATGTCCGACCAGTATGCTCTGCCTGACCCTGACTAACATGTCCGACCAGTATGTTGTGCCTGACCAGACGTTAGTCTTCCTCTCCAAGCTCTTTTGGCAATTATTCTCACGTGCTTGCAAAGTATTGGTGTTGATATCTTTTTTTGGATTTCCGCTGTGATTCTTCCGTCTGCTGATGACGTGAACCTTAGTATGTGACATCGTTCACCTGTTTGATTTGCTGCTTTACAATGAAGATATTAGCTTGCCCTGCTCGTCTGGATATTTTCATGACCTCAGTTTTTACTACGTCGATTTTCATGCTGTATTCTTGACATGTTGTATTTAGTTTGTCAATATGTTGTTGCAGTTGTTATTTCTGAAGTTTCTATGACAGCTTGATCGTCTGCGAAAAGAAGTTCTTTTAAGAGTTCACCAATGTTGTTTCCTTCACTTGGGTTGGCTGATGTGGTCTACAAAGGGGATAGCACACATCCTTGACGTACTGCAGATTAGATATTAAATGTTTCTGAAAGTCAAGTTTTTGTTCTAATAGAGCACTGGCTATCAATGTAAAGACTTTTGTATAGGTAAATTGGGTGATCGATTACTCCATTGTGTGCCAATATTTTCCACAGATGTTGTCTAACTACTCGGTCGAAAGCTTTTTCTTGATCTACAAACGCAATATAAGGTTACTGGTCGAATTCAATTGTTTTCTCCATCAATTGTCTGAGAGTAAAAATTGCATCCTTACAGCTTCTGTTCTTTCTAAATCCCTTAACTGTCTCGAGCTCAATGTGGATTTCCCTGGGGCATGTGTTGCACGGACGCCTTATTCACCTTAAAGCAGTTAAGCGACAGAAAAGAATGCAACGAAAATATATGCATTGCTTTCATTGATCACATGAAACTGTTTGATAAGGTAGACATGATTAAACTTTGGATGATACTGGAAGATTATGGTGTACAAGACCAGCTTCTTGATAATGTCAGAGCACCACTGTATCATTCGAGTACAAAAGTTGTCAGAACGACTGATGGTGTCACATATGCTCTTGAAATCACTATCGGCGTGAGACAGGGTTGTGTGCTTTGTCCTCTGCTGTTTAACATCTACATTGACACAATCGCATCAGAGACCTGTAAAATGAGACATCTGAAGCAGAACCGAACTCAATACACGAATTATTCTTTGCAGATGATCAGCACTGTTGTACGACGATGAACATAAACTGCAAAATTACATGAGCGCGCTTGCGACTACCTGTCCTAATTACAATATGCGAATTTGAGAAGAAAAGATAAGCTATGAGGATCAGCAGAACACATAGACAACTCAATATAAGTGTACATAATATTACTCTTCAACAGATCCATGAGTTTCAAGTATTTGGGCAGTATTTTTTCCACAGACGGCAGGATCGACAGGGAAATTGAGACCAGATGTCAGAAAACATCTGCGGTGACTTATCAGATGTCCCCCCTGCTTAGGCACCCGAGAAATAGTTTGGCAACATAGCAACAGCAGATAAACAGTGTATTTATGTCAACTGTGCTACCAATGCCAAACACAGCCTCTGTCTAGGGCGAGTGAGAGCAGAATCTCGGCGTGTGAAATGGAGTGTTACCAGGATAGACAGAATGCGAAATGACGACATTCGTAGTATGGTTGACAATACGTTTTGTGAAGAATACATTTCTGCTCACAAAATACGTTGGTTTGGTCATCTTATGAGAATGCACCCTCATCGACTTCCACTGATGGATTACAGCGCTGGTAGATCTGTGAGGGGGCGGCCGTGAGGCAGGTGGGTAGATGATAATAGAATGCTTGGGCACCCACACGGGCTCACACTGACTGATGCAGCACGCAATTGGCGCATGGCAGATGACTTAAGCTCCCCACGGCTCTTAACAGCATAAGTGGCAAGAAAACTATCTGTGTATCGTCGAGTTGTGGTTCTATGATTTAGCGTAATCTTGTCTCTAGGATTTAACCAAATATTTTGTCAGTGTGGCTCAAGAGCGGTATACCTCTGTACTGTGTAGTATCTTTTGCTACCATTTTTTTTCAATATTTGAAAATATTATTATTGTTATTTATCATATATAACATTGAGGATCAAGATGCTGACCAGCGCATGAGCTGCAGCGGTCAGCGAGCCATAGCTGACTGCTAGCGTCAGGGTCAGTGAACCAGAGCTGCCAAGACCCTTCTACACCTCCACACGGTAATCCTTGATAACAGACTGCAACAGAGCAGACTGGCTAAGGAGAAGGGATTGAAGAGAGAATGCTAACCCGGTACTAAACAAATACTTGCTGAAGTTGGATGTGTTGGACCGAAAGGTGCAACTATCGAATTTCAGCTGTAAACTACGACACAACGCATTCCGTTCTCTGGACTACATTCTGCTACTTAGGCCCGTGTCAGAGTTTAGAAGCGGGAGATTGAGAACGAACGAAGCCAAGCCAAGCAATACCTAACATCGCATTTGCATTTTACACTGGTTTTACTCATTCAAATTACTTGTATGAGCTATTATAACCCCTATGTCCCTTTCCTTTTCTGTTTTTCTAATATTGTTCTCTCCCATTCTGTAATTATGCTCTACATTGGATCTACCCATGTGGATGATTGTTCATTTATCTACATTAAACTCCATTTGCCAGCTCTCAGACCATTCCCGAACGATATGTAAATCCGACCTCAATATATCCACCTGTGATGTAGATGAGACACTTCTGTGTAGTTTCGTGTCATATGCCAATTTTGCAATCAAGGATCCGATATCATTGTTCTAATAGAGCATATATATATATAGAAACAAAATTGGTCCGAAAACCGAGCGCTGTGGCACTCCATTTATTACCTCCCAACAACGAGTCTTCTGTATTTATGCTCATTCTCTGCCTTCTTCCCGTTAACCAATTTTCAATCCATTAGGCAACTCCGCCACATATTCCATGTGCTTTTAACTTTGCAAACCACGTGCCACTAACAACATCGCTTACCCCCCACCCACTCACCCTACCCTTTTTTTCCATTAACAAAAATGATGTTGCGTTGTAGAATGACCGCAACATTTAATCTTTGACGACTGCAGACAAATTAGCAACACTAGGAAGAAACATGATTCAAATAATAACACCAGCGAACATGCATACAGCAAAGCAAATACTTCAACACAACTTCAAAGAGGAATGGCTGAACTAATGCACGGAATGGTGTTTTGAACGTGCCATATATACAGAAAAACACACCCAAACAAACTGACAACATCAACAAACTAAAACGCATAATCTTCTAATTTAGGACATTACGCATAAGACTTTCAATAAACACATTCACAAGTTAGACACTGCAGACGAGCCTAACTGACGCAGCTGCACCGATCCATACGAGACAGTTGAACATGTGCTGTTCGCTTGCCCAGAACTTGATACAGACAAGTCAAGTTATTGCCTGGCACCGCAACAGGCATACACAGCTCTACTCACAAGTCACAAAACACCTGCACAATCTTCAACATAGCGTCGACTACGAAATATCGTGAACAGCTCGACAGATCTAGTTAATCAACATCATCCACGACGATAGTAAGATTATTGCAACACTTCATCCCCAACAACAATATCGGGATACTCGCCTTTACATTTACCGTTTCTTCGCATAGTCAATTTTCTGGTCACACGTGAAGACCCAATTCTGAAGTGCTGTGCAGGACGATACTGTTTGTCGGCACTGAGTTTCGTAAGGTACTCTCCACCTGCTTGACGATACTGTTTGTCGGCACTGAGTTTCGTAAGGTACTCTCCACCACCCCAACCCATAGTCTTGTATCTCTCCATTCCAAGCGAAGCATAAAACCAACTCTGTAGATCTCACATTGTCTAGGCTGAGCAACAACACACCCAACCCCTTTTTTTCCACCTACAAAAAGACCAACCCCAAAAACAAAAACGTACAAACAAATCACTGTATTTTTTGTCACGTGATGCTTTCTGTAAACAAAAACTAGGTCAAACCTGAAAGTAGCTACGTATTGTTTGTGCGTGTGTTTGTGTGTCCGCTCGTGCGTGTGTATGTGTTTGCGTGTGTATTTGCGTGTTTGTGTGTGGCGTGTGTGCGCGTGGGTGTGTGTTTGCATGTGTGTGTGCATGTTTATGTGTGGTGTGTTTGTTGCATGTGTCTGCATGTGTGTTTATTTGTATGTCTGCGTGTGTGTTTATGTATGTTAATGTGTGTGTGTGTGTATGTTTTTGTGTGTGTATATGCACGTTCGTGTGTTTGTGTGTACAAGTGAGTGTGTTTGTGTGTGCAAGTGCGTGTTTGTGTGTGTATTTATGTATGTGGTTGTGTGTGCACGTGCGTGTGTTTGTATGGTCGTGCGTGTGTGTTTGTATGGTCGTGCGTGTGTGTTTGTGTGTATGTGCGTATGTTTGTGTGCGTGCGTGCGTACGCGTTACTGCGTGCGTGTGCACGCGCACCATGTCCACTTCTGTTTGTAATAGTCGAGCGTGTTTGGGTACAGGTGTACTACAATCAGCTGTCAATAACACCCTGGACACCTTGCCGCCGAAATTCTGTTTAAATAAACATTTGTTTACCATTTATTATATTTCCATAGTGACAATTGTCTTCACCCGAGTGAAATGTGGGTTGACAAGAATATGACGAATTATGCAGCTCGGTCGACTGGAACGTGTGGATAACGGGGATCTGACCGTATACCTTTGTCGTGAGAAGCAAATGCTCTAACACAAGCTAGGCAGAAGCTTCACGTACGTGATATTTACTCACCAAACAGATAGGTCACATTTAAACGTGAACCACAATAACAGTTCCGGTAGACAGCAGCCGTGAAGGTCGACACTGTCGTCGGTGAAGAAGTGTTATAAGTATGTCTGATAGTAGATCAGGCTCCCATTTGCACCTGGGTAGGTTGAAAGTGTTGCTACCGGGAACCGAACCGGGTAATAAATTCCGTACATAGTACGTGATCTACCATGCTATGTAACCAAGATTGTGTGAATTTGGTGGCATTTGATTGTCAATGGTGATATTCTGACCTTTATTAGAAACAGAACTTCGTGCGATATACCGAAGTACTGGGGAACATGGAGTTTATATTACATTGACATACAATCCACCAACGACCACTTCAGTTATGTTATGGAGACTCGACAACTCTTTACTTCTTCTTCGCCCATATCACCTAGGATGCATAGTCCATCAACCAATCCTCTCTTAACAGATCAGTGGTGTGTTATTTTAACCAGTTCTTTCCAGCTTCTCGCTAATTTCCTTGTATCGACCTGTAGGTCTAATTTCCGTGTCTTCTTTTAATTTTCCTTGTCTCTTATTCCCTTTCTCTGTGGGCCCCACGACAGAGATTGCCTGTAAATATTGGCTTTAGGCTTCCACAGCGCGTGGTAAATTCATCGCCACCGACTTCCGAAGATTGACCGTTCCACTAGTTTTCGCCCGGCTTCTCTCTTCCAAAAGCTGTCGATGGAAACTTTGTGGATTTGTTGTTAAAGCTCTGTAATCTCTCAATACTGAGTTTAATCATCCGCCATGCTTTTGCGCCATACAGAAGAACCAAATTTCCACTGAAGACATAAGCTGAAGCCAGTTAGCTTGCTATACATTATAATAACGTTAGAGTTTCATATGGTTTTCGATATGGCAAAGGTAATTGTAGCCTTTTATTTCCCTGCTTCTACATCTTCATCTTCACCACATGTCTTCTTTATAATGTGTCCTATGTACGAAACGCTATCTACCACCTCCTACTGTGTTCTTCTTAATTTTTTTATTTTTTTTGGCGTTCGCCTTATTTCTCTATTCCCCAAGGCGTGTGTGCGTTACACTGTGGTTTTTATTTTGCGCCTGTCGGCCCAGTGCATCCGACTTCAGCATGCATTTTATGTAAGGGTCTGCTTCCTCCTGCATTTTCTAAGGGTTTGCTTCCCCGGGGTAGCGGCCAGTGCTGTGATGGGGATCGAACCCAGCACCTTTGGTTGTGAGCCGTGCCACTTAACCACTAGGCCACGCCGTCCCCTATTCTTCTTAATTTGATTTAATTAACCATTTTTTGACTTTTCTGCGTGGATCTTTAAACCATATTGCAAAAATGCAGCATTGAATGAGCAGACAGCAGCCAGCGACTCAAAGCTGGCCCCTTGCATCACGTCAGTGAACCATAGCTGACTAAGACCCAATTTCGCTTCCACGTGGCGCCAAAATTTTCCTCTGGCTTCGCCAGGTACCCATTTACAGCTAGATCGGCTGGAACAAGCAGTTGTACCATGAAAAAACCCCACGACATGCCCGGTCTGTTAACTTTAACTTTGGTATACATTTTCTTCTAAAGGATTAACTGTTTGTTCCATCACACCGCAATGATTGTTGTACATATTGGTGGCATTTCGGCAGTTATTGTACATATTGGTGGCATTTCTGCCGAACACAGCTGTTATACATATTGGTGGCATTTCTGCCGAACACAGCTGTTATACATCTCGGTGGCATTTTTGCCGAACTCAGTTGTTATATATCTTGGTGGCATTTCTGCAGAACTCAGTTGTTATATATCTTGGAGGGATTTCTGCCGAGCTCAGGTGCTATACATATTGTTTGTAATTCTGCCAAGCTCTACCGTTATACATTTTGATGGCATGTCTGTCAAACTTTGCTGTCATACAGTCTAATACTAGTTACTCATTACAAGCGAAAATGGCAACATCATCAGACTTGTGCTGCAAGATATGATCTCATATGTTTGTATAGACCAATCCCGGCACGGCAAACTCTCCCCGCATTTGGCACATCCATGCGAGGAGTTAGCGACGGCGGTTTCGTTGTGCGTACTCTTCTTTTGGCAGCTCGTTTTCTCCGAGCCTCTGCGATATTATTTCGCTCTTTTGTGATCTGATCACCATGTGTGAATTTATCTACGGCATCTCATATTATTCTTGTTTGCTTTCGTAGTCTTTCTAGTCTGCTCTAAAATAATTGCTCGTTTGCTGTCATATAATTACAATTTTTCCCTTCATACATTTGACCGTCTTCTTCTCTCGTCACAGCACGCAGGGTTGGACAGGGTGATATCATTTGCTCCTATGGCGGAAACGACGTGGCTGGAGAACATGTCCCCACAGCCTAGCTAGAGAGAACAAGTCCTCACAGCCTAGCTAGAGAGAACAAGTCCTCACAGCCTAGCTAGAGAGAACAAGTCCTCACAGCCTAGCTAGAGAGAACAAGTCCTCACAGCCTAGCTAGAGAGAACAAGTCCTCACATCCTAGCTAGAGAGAACAAGTCCTCACAGCCTAGCTATGGAGAACAAGTCCTCACATCCTAGCTAGAGAGAACATGTCCTCACATCCTAGCTAGAGAGAACAAGTCCTCACAGCCTAGCTAGAGAGAACAAGTCCTCACATCCTAGCTAGAGAGAACATGTCCTCACATCCTAGCTAGAGAGAACAAGTCCTCACAGCCTAGCTAGAGAGAACAAGTCCTCACATCCTAGCTAGAGAGAACATGTCCTCACATCCTACCTAGAGAGAACAAGTCCTCACAGCCTAGCTAGAGAGAACAAGTCCTCACATCCTAGCTAGAGAGAACATGTCCTCACATCCTACCTAGAGAGAACAAGTCCTCACAGCCTAGCTAGGGTCTTGCATGAGCCGGCGGTCACTTAATTCGCCCCAGACAAATATTAATGTTTTGGGGGTAGTGACGTCACAGAATAGTCCTTTTTTTCAAACTGTGGGTGTGTCAAACATCGGGCCTGTAACCGGATTGCCAATGAACCTAGATTTAATAATCAAACTGTCATTGACAAGCCTACAAAGGGCACATGCATATTCTTGATTTGTACACGTGACGTCGATGCATCAAAGTAAGTGGTTTTGACGGTTTCAGCGCCATTCTTGCAGACATTGTTCTATTCTGACCAACTCAATAACTAAAATAGTGGTGTTTGATTATTCAAATTATTTCAGTCTACCTGCCATGACATTTCCTTCTGCTCTTTTTTTTAGAGCCTTTCATTTTTCCAGAAGTTTGGTCGCAAAAACTGAATATAACTATTCTTTCTACACATCTATATTTATCTAAGTTTGTACTTCTTTATTTAAAATAAAAGTTATATCGACCTGTCCTCCCCGTAACCCGAAATAGAATGTCCCGCTACAGCTCTCAAATACGTATGATGAGAACTCTGGGTTGAAGTATCAATCCGGCATAATAAATAATGCATTTATCTTACGAGCAAGAAGAAAAAGACGAAAAAGAAGATTCTCATGTACAATCGTTTTTATTCGTCTTTTGCCATATATTTGGTAGCCGCTCAGTTATTCTTAACTACACAACATCCTGTTCTGGGCCAAGATATATCTACTCGGCTAATCTTTACTCTAAGCTAATGGCGCGGCCTTCCACGGATAAAAGTCTGTGCCAGAGATTATTTCCTTCAAGATTAATCTAAACTGCGTGGAGGCACCACGCGGGCCTGTCCTGAAAACCTGTTAGGCGGAGAGAGAGGGGGGGGGCGATGGTGGGATGCAGGCCTAAGTTAGTTCCAGCTCAGAGTTCCATGCCTGGTCCTGGCCATTTAGACTGCCTAGAATCTATGTTATCATTCTCACCAGGAGCACACCCTTCTCAGATTTCTCAAGACTCGGGAGAAAACCAGAACCCTCCAATCAATGCGCCAGTTTGCTATATACCACAACTTGCAAACCGACCAATTGAAGAGGTTTCTCCGGCTTTGACCTTTGACGTTTCATGTACCTTCTCTATAGTCAAGGTTTGCCAAAGTGGCTTTTATAAAGCCAAATTTCAACAATTGGCCTTTTTTTTATTTGGTGTTAAAACATTATTTGGTCTTTTTCTGGTGATGTTTGTTTGTTGAGAGATTGCTTAGCGTCAGTAAATCGTTTTGACTTTTTGTTTTCTGGCTTTCTTGACAAGCCGAAAATTCTTTTGCATAGAGTGAAATACAAATGTAGTAATATGAAAGAAGCAAATACGTACTGTTGGTTAAAGGTAAACATTATTTGTTGTAGTGGGCGGTTGTATCATTCACCTCAGGTAATATATGAAAGAAAACATATTTTGGGAGAATATCTAGAAAGATATCACGCTGCTTAATGGCTTAGATTTTTCGACTTAATTTGTTAGCGGCTTTGGTTTTCCTGTCGCTTTTAGCGGCGGTATTTGGCTCGTTTTGCTGTATTTGGCTTCTTTATACTGTTTGAACCTGGTACTCCTGGTAAAGTTTTAGCATTACAGTTAATGTTAAGAAGCAAGGTTTGACTTATCTAAGAAAGAAACTTCTGCAGTTTTCTGGTTCTACATTCTTACCATCACCTAGAAGAACTGAAATTAGGAGACGTGCAGTTTCAAGGACCTTATGCTAAAACTTTTATAACTTTTACAAAAGTTTGATAAAGTTTGTTCTACCAAGCTGAAGTTATTCCAGAGCCGTGCGCGTGCCAGGATAACCTATGATGATGTGGCCAGCTTCCATCAGCGCTAAGTCTTTGGTAATAATTTTAAATTTGTAATCTGATGCGCCTTATTTGTGTAAATAATATATATAATATGTATTAACAAGTACATTAAGTAATATTGTGTCAGTTAAACGAATGTTCTTATGTGCACTTAATCCAACATTTGTTATGCTAATAAATACGGTAATACTAACCTAGTTTATGGCACCTCGTATTTGCTAGTCGCCATCAATGCATGATTCACTATAAATGAAAATAGTTCCATCCTTGGATAGAAGATGAATGACAAGTTTACAATATATTATTCTTTTTATTTTCATTGAAGGTTTATTATACGCGTAACAATAATTTTGGACAGATGATTTGCATGATTCTCATGTATTCATTTGGTTGATAATAATATCTTTAAAAAAAAAGTAGTTCCACATTCTTTGTTTGTGTGTATGTGTGCGCGCATCTTGTCTACATCCCTTATTAATAGTCGAGCTTGGTTGAGTCCTGGTAACTTAACGATTACAAACAAATGCCGACAGCACCAGGTGAACCTTCTATATCTTAAACCAGTGGTGTGCAATCTTGGGATCTCGACCGCAAATGGGGGGGGGGGGGGGGGGGGTCTTTTTAACATAAGTTAAGACTAAGGCCTAAGGTATCTCCGAAATGTTGAATAAAACTAAAACCATTATTGTATTTCCATAGTGCCATAGTGGCAATTGTCTTTACCGTAATATTATCTGAATTATAAAGAAAATGGCAAGTTTTACAGGTTGGTCGACCAGAACGTGTCGATAACGGGGCTCTAACACTGAAACTCTTTGGAGTGAGTTGATCCGAGTTGTGAATACGCTAACACTGAAACTCTTTGGAGTGAGTTGATCAGAGTTGTGAATACTCTAACACTGAAACTCTTTGGAGTGAGTTGATCAGAGTTGTGAATACTCTAACACTGACCCTCTTTGGAGTGAGTTGATCAGAGTTGTGAATACTCTAACACTGAAACTCTTTCGAGTGAGTTGATCAGAGTTGCAAATACTCTAACACTGAAACTTCCCTTTCATGGCGCACCTCTACCAAATACAAGGTTCACATTTAACTCCATCAGCAAAGAAAGTTATAACGGGGATTAGCTGTGAAGCTGTCCCGTACTTGACACTGCTGTAGAACACATCAACTTTTTGTGAAGTGGGGTAAACCATGTCTCTTATGTGAAATAAGTCATTTAAGCCAGGAGCAAGATTGGGGTTTGGATACGTGCCAAATGACGAAGTGTACTTTGCGACTGCATGAACAAAAAGCTTATGTTTATTATCTCTATACTATATGTCATGCAGATGGACCCCAGCAGTTTGAATAAACTGTGAAGTGACCGTTTTAAAACAGTTATAATGAATTAAGAGAGTTTCGCTTCAGACTACTTCCTTGCTGTGTTATAGGCCGCCATTTTCGTCAGTTTGTAGGCTTTTCCAGTTAACCTTTTACGCCCTAGACTTGGTCAGCGGTCTTACTCACCAGGCCACTTAAGGCCTAACTGGAGAGAGCACGTACGAGTAGGCAGCTCTCGCAAGACCTCGCTACGTCAGACGCGTCAGACCAGGATGGTGTGTTTAAAGTGAGGTCGTTGCACAGAGCTTACGTTTGCTGGAGCGCTTTTTGGTGTGAGTGACCCGGCCTACTTAGTTGTTTTAGCAAACGCAAAGCCTTTTGCAATTTTACGCTAATTGCGCTATTTTCTCCCACTGCCAAAAAGATCTGCCACATAATATAGAAGGCTATACAAAGTAAATTAATCGTATTTCTCATATTTAATGGGTGGCTCTGGCGGATACAGTCGACCCAGCTGTAAATTGGTTCAGGCCTTTGTCTGACAGGAAACGCAGCTGGCCACTACACATCATGAAAACGCGACGTCTAGTTTATTGATGTATTCTTATTTCGCAATCTCGCACCAGCCAAACATATGGCCACCACAATAGCTAGCCCCCTTACAGGAAGTCTGTATCCATGTTTTAACTTGATGATGATGCTAGCCCCATGCGTAACCTTCTTTAGTCGCCTTTCACGTTATGCTTGGAAGGCTACGTAGATCCTAATCTGCCCCACTTCATGCAGGGCTTTGATGTTACTGGTGTGTATGACTTTAATACTGTAGTTTGTGGTTTTGGACAGGGGGGGGGGGGGGGGGTCCGCTTGCTGGTCATAGATTGATGGGGGCTGGTTGGTCATAGATTGACGGGGGCTAGCTGGTCATAGATTGACGGGGGCTGGTTGGTCATAAATTGATGAGGGCTGGCTGGTCATAGATTGATGGGGGCTGGCTGGTCATAGATTGATGGGGGCTGGCTGGCCATAGATTGACGGGGACTGGCTGGCCATAGATTGATGAGGGCTGGTTGACCATAGATTGACGGGGGCTGGTTGACCATAGATTTTAGGAGAGCTTTATTTGGCCACCGTTTGGGAAAGGAGGGCATCACTCCCCACAGTTTGAGGTGAGCTTACTGGCGATCATTTCTGCTTCCTCCTCTTCTTTGCCTCTGCTTCTTCGTTCATTCTTAGATGCAAGTTGTTTATACGACCTTTTCTATCTAAATACGGCTTTGATCTCATATCTGTCTCTCGAGATCAGTATTGTTCTCTCTCTCTTTCTGCCTGGCCATGCAGCTTTGTATGATGTGTTCCACGGTCATGGCATGCTCCCCACACGGACACCTGTCATCTGTCCCAATCCTCATTTTGTTGTAAAGATGACCCTTGAGTCTGTTATGCCTAATTCTTAATCTGTAGAGGACTACTTTTCTCTAGTAAAATCTCAGTAGTCTACTGTACGTAATTGATCAGCCCATTTTCCCCTAAAGATGGCTTTAATTATGATCTTGGCCTCATTGTATGTGATGCTCAGGTCTGTTTGTGGGGACGCTCCTCCACACTTTGCATGTCTGTCTGAGAGCTGTGTTATGAATTACATACATTGGACGAGATCTTCATTTTGTAGGGCTGCTAATACTGCCGAGCCACCATATTTTCTTGTGGGCACCTTCATTTAGGATTACAAGCTCGACAGCGATCCTCGGTGCCCCTGCTCTCGCACGGAAGTTATTGGAGTATGTTCCTCGTTAGTGATTGAGTTTTTTTTTTTTCCTTCTTCGCCCCTTAGTCTGTTACAGGTCCTTCCGCCTCCATTGGATGTGGCTTTGTTAGCTTGAACGGACAGACAAAGATCTTCAGACTCAGAACGGGACATTGCAGGGTCAACGACCACCTCCACAAAATGGATCTTAAGGACACCGCCACAGGCGATTGTGGACCGCGCTGTTATCCCGTATGTGGACCGCGCTGCTATCTCGTATGTTGACTGCTGTTATCTCGTATGTGGACCGCGCTGCTATCTCGTATGTTGACTGCTGTTATCCCTTATGTGGACCGCGCTGCTATCTAGTATGTTGACTGCTGTTATCCCTTATGTGGACCGCACTGCTATCTCGTATGTTGACTGCTGTTATCCCGTATGTGGACCGCGCTGCTATCTCGTATGTTGACTGCTGTTATCCCGTATGTGGACCGCGCTGCTATCCTGTATTCTAGCACTGGTCTCACATAACTTTTGCAGTTTCTATATGGTAATGATGTCAGTCACCCCACCCCATGTTTAGCCTGATATTTTTCTCCTTAAAGCCGGGCCATAATTTGGGTGTGGGGGGCTTGCTGACCATAGCTTGGGGAAGAGGATAGGGTGGGGCATCCTGGCCGTCATTTGAAGGGGAGGGGGTGGGCTTTCTGTTCAGTTTTAAAGAGCGAGAGGCTTATTGAATAGCCACTTTTTTTTGCCAGAAAGGGGAGGGGGGGCGGCCTTGCTGACCATAGTCAGAGGGGGGACTCGCTGGTCAGTTTGAGCGGGAAAGGGGGGGCGGGGGTGGACTCTTGACGAAGTTTAAGGGGAAAAGTATAACGTGCTGGCCATAGTTTGAAAGATACTAGACCAAGGCTATATTTATTTAATTAAACGCCTGCTTCCTCAGAGAGAAATAGAGTTAGAAGAGGAGTGACGGAAAGAGAATTAAACACCAGATGTGAACGACCTCTTTTGTGAGACAAGGATAGAACCGAGCGATTCCCCGCTGTTGGTCATCGTACAAAGGAAAGTACTGGCCGACACAACAAAGAGAATATCGGCGGGTTGGAGCGTTTTCGCATGACGTAATGGAAACAGCCTTTTGGCAGCAGACAACCCATAAACGGATACAAGGAACGACGCAGACCGCCGAAGAAATCGTTAGCCCAACTGAGCAGCAGCCTAAAGGGAAGTAATCAGTGCGATGCAGAACTGACCTTTGCGCAGGCCCCGTTTAATGCTGATTATGTGTGTTTTTTAAACTCTTGTAGGGTAATACACGCAGAGGTTTGTTATTAACATCTCTATCCAACTTCAGAGCGTGGGAGTAGTAGAGAGGTAGAGCTATTGGTTTTAATGACACATGTACTGTATTCGATCCCCGTATTCGGCATGCTTCAGACGGCCGCGAGGAAAGAGAACTGTAGAGTACCCAAGGCCTAGAACAATGAGGTCTCTAACACTTTATCGCTGCTAGCAGTGTCTGATATGGGACTAACGTTACCTTTTCAAAATTGCAACTCACAATTTAAATTTAGTAAATGTGGGAGAAATTTACGATTTAAAAAAAATATAAGTGTGTGTCAATATATATATATATACCATATTTTATATATATAATATACATATATAAATTCATGCATATATCTATACAACATTTGATTTCATGTAGGCAATTTTCCATCTGCGGTCCCAGTTTTCTTAGCTAGACTACAGGAGTACAACCTGTTTCCAGTGCCACTTCTTGGAGACGGAATAGGGCCTTGGTCAGAAACTTTGATTTCCTGACCCTGATGCAAGCAGTCAACTACCAGTCACTGACTGCAGTCAGTTCATTCACTACAAGATGTTGCGTCATTGGTCCTAATATCAATATTCAGGATAATGCAAATTCGGTATAAAATCAACTGTCAGAAGAGAGCAACAAAGTGTGTGGGGTGTATGTGTATCTGGGAGAAATGTATATTGATAATAGCAAAAACAATATACATTAACCCTTTACAGTCCATCCTCATTCTTTCTAAGACACGAATCTTATGAATTATTCAGAACTGTAAAAGGTCAAGATATGAATTGAATCAGTTGTGCATGACTTTAAAGGGTTAAGACACAAATCTAATCAATTAGATCAGACTGTTAAGGGTTAAGACACGAATCTAATCAATTGGGACCAGACTGTAAAGGGTTAAGACACGAATCTATAATCAATTTTAGACAAGACTGTAAAGGGTTAAGACATTTCAATGTATGTATGTAATGCACTAATGTCTCTATGTAGAAATAACAAGAAGGGTGACAAACGTTCTAGACTTGCTATATATTTCTCCACTTCCTGTATAATGAATTTTCTAAATTCCTTTTCACGAGAGGGTCGTCATGTCTGGGAGACCAGCTCAGCTTTTTCCGGACTGCTAGGATGATATGCTTATATCGATTATCGATAAGGTCACAGGTCCTAGCCAAATAAATGTAATTCTAGCGTCCTGATTGACTACGACTGGTACCGGGGAAGTCGAGCGAATGCCAGGTGTAAACGCAAATAAAACATTACGTGAGTGGCTAATGTTAGATAGAGACTGCTGGCTGGTCACGTACGAGTAAGGTCAGAATAATTCCATACTGCCGTTGGGGATGAGGCGTTAGATACTTCATTTGATAAGACCTTGATAGTTTACAAATTAGAGATCTGTTTTCTTCTTTACTGCATTGTCACCCCCTAATAATTTACAACTATGTGGACTGAAGGAGGATGGTGTGAATCATTCACCTGTGTGTTTACTTGGCCCGCCTGTCTGTTACCGCGGTAAGCTCTTGGGTTACTGAGATCCGGTAACAGACCTGCAGGTCCTGGCAGCACATGGGTGGATGATTCATCCGATCACGCTACAGTCCCTACCGTCATAAATTGTTAGAGAATTGTTAGAACCACAAGGCAGTAAAGAAATCAAATGCATAGTTGGACTAACTCCACAATCTGAAGTGACAGGAAGAAAAGGAAAAAAAAAGAACGATTACGAGACTGGGAATCAAACCTGGTACTTTTGCCACGAGAGAAACGCGCCATTTTGCACTCTCATACGCTCACCCGTCCTTATTACGAAGCGAAATGGAGACAGAAAAAGAACCTATTTTAAGAAGAATTACACTTAATTTGTACTTGTGGATACCAGCCAATGCACCTTCAGAGCCACTGTTTACAGCACAAGACTAGAACCGGGTTCAACCGCTTTCTCCCTCCCCGACTCATCCAGATGTTCAAGAGCGCTAGTTACCATAGTTACGCCACAGAAGCCGCATGGTAAAGGGAGGCTATTCACGAATCCGATGTCTTGGATGATCCATCTCGCTGGCCGAGAGAGTCTAAAAGGACAAAATTCCTGACCATTGCCGACATTTGTATATTGATTGATTCACTGCATCCTTGTGAGAATGAAAACCTAGCTTTAGAGGACAAAGTAATCTCGTGGCGGCACACACTAACGGCTTCAATATTCGGCACATTATCTGTATAAGGTAATCAATCTGAGACAAGACAATCCTGTTTTTGAGATTATGTAATGAAATAAAGTGAGTTTAGAAATATAAACGCCCACGGCACAGATGGCGTCCATGTCTTGTCGGGGCCTCAACATAGAGCAAATTAATTACACTTTAAAAATGTTAACCGGCAAGGCACGTATAAGACACCGGGGGGGGGGGGGGGGGGGTGTGTTGATCTTTCATACGTCCACAAAATGCTGGCATTTTAAACTCTTCTCATGTTCACCTCTGCCCCATTTGCTCATTATTTGATTAAAACCCCAAATACTCCCTAGCTTTTATGGACATCATCTGTCAAAGATGGATATGTCGTACTGAAAGGTATACATATCGCAGTCAAGCTGTAAACTTGCAACACCGGACTACACCCTGCCACTTGCAAAGCCCTGTTTGAGACTTGGTGATGGGAGATTAAGAACGAACGCAGAAGATGAAGAAGAAAAAGAAGATGAAGAAGAATGGACATCCACTCCACATGGCCTTCACTAAACACTGTATATGTTATAGTCGTCTACCTATACTCCTGGGAGGAAGCGTGACCTATGGATAAAACTCATGTTTCACAATCCCATGGTTACAAACCCAGACGTGTCCAGTTTGGCAGACACGAGTTCCTTTTTTCTTGTACAGAAAGTAATGGCAATCTACCGTACAGCGCACCTGACAAAAAACCTATAACAGCCAAATAGGTTGGCGGTTGTAAGAAGCGACGTTCTGCAAAGGACATTACACCAGTGCAGGACAAAGACATACACCAGTGCACGACAAATCCCTGGCGCTATGTTGTTATGATGCCTTGAAATGTTGCTGTAAGCCCCTAACATTTCACAACCAGTATCGTATTTTCTCGCACAATGTCCCCCATCATGGTATATATATCCAGTGCTCCTAGATCTAAAAATAAATGTGTCACCCCTTGCAGTACTTCACTTGTATAAATATAGTCTTAGTTGACCTGTACTTCTACAATGGCACATGCCCCTGGTCCCATCTCTGGCGTGAGCTGGATGTAGCCAGGTGGAGGATTTCCTGCCTAGCGGGCTATGTTCGAGCGGCTTATTACTCCGCTGCGTTGGGACAAGCGCTGTGGAAGTTGGTTAACCGATGCAAGAGTCCACCTAAATAGACTCAAACACTAGAGCAAAGTAGACCTGCAACCTACTAGGCACCATCTATGCTGCTCTTAGCAAACCACCTAACGCCACACAGTTGGTCACCTTTTACGACATGGTCTCTGTGGGGCAGTGGTGCTATTCATGTCATTCTTTAATTCGTTTACGTGCTCGTTTATAAAAGAGTATGCTGGAGCGTCACCTGAGTTGTACATAGGAGGATTGAACATGACCATTGTAACCTCACAAGGATCAGAAAGGGCAGCTTGGGTTTTATGCCTTGAGCTAACAATCTTATCTGAGGAAATGAATTGCTACAGAAACAAACGCTGCAAGAATGCTTAACCCATTCTGTGATCACCCTTAACCCATTACATCCTAAGACTTGTAGGAACCTTGTCCTGTCGGTGATCATACTTAACCCATTACATCCTAAGACTTGTAGGAACCTTGTCCTATCGGTGATCATACTTAACCCATTACATTCTAAGACCTGGAGGAATCTTGTCCAGTCCATGATCATACTTAACCCATTACATTCTAAGACCTGGAGGAATCCTGTCCTATTGGTGATCACACTTAACCCATTACATCCTAAGACTGAAAGAATCTTGTCCAGTCCATGATCATACTTAACCCATTACATTCTAAGACCTGGATGAATCTTGTCCTATTGGTGATCATACTTAACCCATTACATTCTAAGACCTGAAGGAATCTTGTCCTATTTGTGATCATACTTAACCCATTACATTCTAAGACCTGAAGGAATCTTGTCCTATTGGTGATCCATGCTATTTGTGGTCTAAAGGGTACATTCATTTTTATCCAGGATGCCTGAAAGTGACCAGCTGCAGTGCTTGTCCTATGCTCCGTATGGGAATAGGAGAAAAGAAAACTGGGGCATACGACAGTCGGGTTACAAACCCAGACACTTTGCTGTCAAAGATTACTTCTCTTAATTAACTGCTCTAGTACATGAAAGGCTCCTAAAATAGTTGGTGAATATATTATCAACAACTTAGATACTAGTCCGCATCAATTCAAACAAAAAGTGAACATAGTCCACACAAACAACACATAATCCACCGTTGTTGTTTTAGTATTCATCCGTGATTTAAACACAAGCTGGAAAGTGTCCAAAACCCAGGAGTAGTGAAAGGACGAATTATTCTCCCAGTAGTGAGTGCCAATTCTAATTAAATTACTCAGCTTAGCTTCTAGCCTTGGTGTGGGTTGTGTGAGAGAGATAGAGAGAGACGGAGAAGAGATATCAGTTTATATTACGTGTTTGGCTGTCTCCATAAAAGTTTGTACCCATCGCCATCTGTCACAAGGAGCAAGGAACAATCGGGTCAAGAGTATCATGAAGGTGACTAAAGAACAGTTTATCATGGGGCTAGCAATCTCATCATGTAAAATGTATTGCTACAGAAGTCATACCACTGCACTGCAACAGCGTCTGATATTGTTTTGAAACAGGGTTTGAACAAGATATTAGATCCAAACTAACATTGTCATTCCTAAATATACCAGACTATAGACAAATTGGAAATAAAGATAATCGTTGTCCTTCCTTAATTAGGCCATACTATCATTATCCTTTTATTAGACCAGACTATCATTGCCCTCTTTTATTAGACCGGACTATCATTGCCCTCCTTTTATTAGACCAGACTATCATTATCCTTTTATTAGACCAGACTATCATTGCCCTCCTTTTATTAGGCCAGACTATCATTGCCCTCCTTTTATTAGACCGGACTATCATTGCCCTCCTTTTATTAGACCAGACTATCATTGCCCTCCTTTTATTAGACCAGACTATCATTGCCCTCCTTTTATTAGACCAGACTATCATTGCCCTCTTTTATTAGACCAGACTATCATTGCCCTCCTTTTATTAGACCGGACTATCATTGCCCTCCTTTTATTAGACCAGACTATCATTGCCCTCCTTTTATTAGACCAGACTATCATTGCCCTCCTTTTATTAGACCAGACTATCATTGCCCTCCTTTTATTAGACCAGACTATCATTGCCCTCCTTTTATTAGACCGGACTATCATTGCCCTCCTTTTATTAGACCAGACTATCATTGCCCTCTTTTATTAGACCAGACTATCATTGCCCTCCTTTTATTAGACCAGACTATCATTGCCCTCCTTTTATTAGACCAGACTATCATTGCCCTCTTTTATTAGACCAGACTATCATTGCCCTCCTTTTATTAGGCCAGACTATCATTGCCCTCCTTTTATTAGACCAGACTATCATTGCCCTCCTTTTATTAGGCCAGACTATCATTGCCCTCCTTTTATTAGACCGGACTATCATTGCCCTCCTTTTATTAGACCGGACTATCATTGCCCTCCTTTTATTAGACCGGACTATCATTGCCCTCCTTTTATTAGACCGGACTATCATTGCCCTCCTTTTATTAGACCAGACTATCATTGCCCTCCTTTTATTAGACCAGACTATCATTGCCCTCCTTTTATTAGACCAGACTATCATTGCCCTCTTTTATTAGACCAGACTATTATTATTATTTCTTTATTGGACTAAACTGTCCAGTATCTCTCATTTAACACTCACAGTAGAAGCATGAAACCACCCATTCTTGTGGTCTTACAGGAAGCCTGTACAAAGACATGTGTGATATTGTAATATTTGTTTATGTATCACCTTATTTTTCTTTTACACTATGAGTTGCTAGCCCCACGTACAGTTCTCCATGATCACATTTTGTCAACATACATATATGGATGCAGTAGGACCATTATTGTTTCCCAATATAGGAAGTTTCCAAAACTAGCACGATAATTTTAGCATAGCTCACCACCTATTTCTGTGTATCTGACAATGTTGCTGATAGCTCTGTTGTAAACAATGGACACTCATGTCACTACATATGCAGTTAGTGACATACTCAGTCATATGACAGATAATACTGACAATGGCTGAAACTAGTAACCATAATATTTTTGTATAGGCAAAGGCCGCCGTCCATCATAAACAATGATTGCATAATTTATTTTGTTAGCGCTATTTTTAGTAAGGATTAACTGCGCTACTTTTTAATCCTCACTCTCTCGTTTTGAGCCGCCCAACCCCAGTGGCAAGTCAAGGACAAGACGACTGGGATGCAGGGGACTCCGCATCAAGCACCTATGAAAAAGACGGTGGAGCTCGGATTCGAACCCACACCACCTAATCACGAGGCCGACGGTTTAACTACTTCGCCACGGAATCCTCATGTATAAATAGAATGTTATTTTTTTACTGTTCGTACAGCAAGATTATGTCCACTATAGCACTACTGTCTATTTGACTTATACAAGAACGCTTGGCTTGGAGAGGTGCAGCTCAGACAGGTGGCATGCCTGTAGCCAAGGACAGACGAGCAATCCGAAAGTTCCTGGCGCAGATAAACAGGCACTACCTGCAGGGGACGGAGTTGAAACAAGTTGACATACCTCTGCACATACATAACATCAGATTTAAGATGCAGTTACAAAATAAAATGCAGAATAGCCCAAGCAAAATCGGTCTTCCAGACCATGAGAGGAATATTGTGCAACATAACCTTGTCTCTGGAACTGAGAGGGTCATTGGATGCTACATGGAACCAGTACCAACATGTGGCAGTGAATCATGTACAAATCAGCAGGCAAGCGCATAGATCTTTTGAAGCATTGAGATGTGATTTTACAGAAGAATGCTGCGGATCCCATGGACTACAAGGAAGAATAATGGTACAGTACTCGAGGAGGTACAAACACAAAAACAACTAATGGTACGGTACTCGAGGAGGTCCAAACACAAAGACACCTCATTGCAAAGATCATAACAAGGTAGCCATTCTTTTTCGGGCATGTTATGAGAAGAGGCAACCTGGAGCACGCTGTGACAACGGAAACGATAGCAGGACAGAGAGACAGAGGAAGGCAGAAAGAGATGATGTTGGACAGCCCGAGAGTATGGCATGGGCGACAATCAGCAACAGAGTTGGTAAACGACACACGTGATAGAAGTGGGTACAGGTCCATGTTTGCCAACAGGCAGGGCACCTGATGATGATGACCTGCAGAAAACGTTTAACAGAACCCGCATGGGCCTGACTATTCACATAACGGAACATAAACCCGCATGCGATCAGAGACATAACCCAGTCCTCATCTTCGACGATGAACAAATGAAACATAAGCTTTATTAAAAAAATGAATAGAAATACTACACGAAAGTGGAATAATGTTTAGTAAGACTGTAACCTGACAGGTGTGTTGTAAGAGTCTGCTAAGTAGGGTTGGATAAGGGGTCGGCTATCCATCGGATAGAAACTATATACAGCTGAAAAATAAAGGACTTATGCATCACATGACAGAAAATGAATGACTTTGTCAAATCAAGGTCCCCACGCTATTACCGTTTCAGAACAATTGAGTCAAGCAAAGATCGCAGACTACTAGTTTCAGAACAATTGAGTCAAGCAACGATCGCAGACTACTAGTTTCAGAACAATCGAGTCAAGCACAGATCGCAGACTACTAGTTTCAGAACAATTGAGTCAAGCAAAGATCGCAAGCTACTAGTTTCAGAACAATTGAGTCAAGCAACGATCGCAGACTACTAGTTTCAGAACAATTGAGTCAAGCAACGATCGTAGACTACTAGTTTCAGAACAATTGAGTCAAGCAAAGATCGCAAGCTACTAGTTTCAGAACAATTGAGTCAAGCAACGATCGTAGACTACTAGTTTCAGAACAATTGAGTCAAGCAAAGATCGCAGACTACTAGTTTCAGAACAATTGAGTCAAGCAAAAATCGCAGACTACTAGTTTCAGAACAATTGAGTCAAGCAAAAATCGCAGACTACTAGTTTCAGAACAATTGAGTCAAGAAAAAATCGCAGACTACTAGTTTCAGAACAAAAGAGTCAAGCAAAGATCGCAGACTACTAGTTTCAGAACAATTGAGTCAAGCAAAAATCGCACACTACTAGTTTCATAACAATTGAGTCAAGCAAAAATCGCAGACTACTAGTTTCAGAACAATTGAGTCAAGCCAAAATCCCCAGACTATTAGTTTCAGAACGACTGAGTCAGCCAAGCTCTTATTACAATTCTAGAACAGCAGACGTAATACTTTCCATTCTCAACCTCCTCTTGTCTAGATATCTCTTCTTTCACTCTTTTATTTTTGTGATTGCATGAGCGACCTCATACGTCTTCTGCTGGTACAGTGCAGGCAAGCGGATTACACTTATCACATCCGATCCCCACTTTTTACAAATCACGTCATGAACGCGGTGATTGGGTCAGGTCAGAGAGTGGGCTGCATTTTAAAAATGCGATTCCTTTCTACTATTGATGCGCAACATTGTTGGTATTACTGGCACTTTAACCATCCTCCCATCGTTAGTATTAACAGTAATTGCAACGTGTAAATCTTGTACAATGCTAATTCTTTCCACATAGTTTCTTTTATTGGCTACCATTAGCATTGGGGTGTGTGACTTTGGTATGAGGCTGGTTAGACCAGCGACTTCTCGCGGTAACGCTAGCACAACGTTACGAGGTTAGGTCCAGAGCGGATTGAAACGCTTCAGTTTGATTGGTTCGTCTTTTCGCTAGAAACAGTTTTTGCCCCATCACTCAAGTTGGTTCTTTAAGTGACGCCTGAATCCGATCATTTGTAGCTGCGGATTATGGCAATGGTTTTTTTTAGATGATGAGATTGCTAGCCTCATGAACAACCCTTTGTGCGCACCTTTTGAAATTTGCTTAAAATGGTACATTGGTCCTATTATTTCGTTAGTTAGGCATATTAAAGGAAGTTTGCGCAAAGCCATCTTAAAGCAAATATGTGCAAAACCATATAAAAGGAAGTCTGTGCAAAGGAAAGTCATCTTAAAGAAAGTCTGTGCAACGAAAAGTCATCTTAAAGGAAGTCTGTGCAACGAAAAGTCATCTTAAAGGAAGTCTGTGCAAAGCCATCTTAAAGGAAGCATGCGTGCAAACGGTTGATTCCCAATGCCATTCATGACATTCTTTTTGTTGCTTAGTTAAAGCTTAGAGAAGCGTGTGGTCGAACGGTTTCGATACTAGTATTCATACCCAAGGGGCATACGTTCAAAACCTAAGAAAGCACAATATTTTGGGGTTTTTCTGTATAGGGTAAAATAACAACGTAGCCTGACTACTACGTTGTGACTGCAGGGGCAAGTGACCTTTATTTCTCAGTCCTATAAATCACCTCAGCTGACTCCAGTAATTGGAATAAACAATGTAACAAAGTTTGTGTTGTTGTTCTTCTGGTCGATTGGATATTTCCATCGTGAGACGAGTTCCATAATCAACTGGATGATTATGATGGATATATATTATCCAAAGGACCGGGTGTTTGTCAATATGCCCTAGATTACCCAACAGCTTAAAGACAATATTTGAGAATAACTTCCAAGATATGTCTATATTGAACATGCCATAAATAGAGTCTACGCTATATCGTATTGTCCCATTTTCGCTCCAGCCAGAATATATGACAACAACTACAGTTGGCGTTCTTTAGGAAACCTGCGCAAAGCCCTTTGCATGCATTTACAGTGGTGGTTTCTGTAGCAATGTGTTTTATACGACGAGGTTGCTAGCCCCATTCACACTTATCTTTAATCACCTTTTATGACATGGATGGGCTGTAATCACCTTGTATGACATGGATGGGAGTGCAGTGGGCCTAATCTGTCCTCCTCACTAAGCGACCTCACTCGGGAATAGCTCACACTAGCGAAGCGATAGAAAGGATCGTTTACGGGAAATCATACATGATATTTGGAGGTCAAGGCGATGAGCTGCAGCGGTCAACGATCCATAGCTGACTGCTAGCGTCAGGGTCAGCTTACCAGAGCTGGCAACACACTTCTACAACTCTACGCTGTGATTCTGAATAACAGGCTGCAACAGAGCAGACTGGCTAAGTATAAGAGGGAAGGCAACCCGGTACTCAAAAATGGAGCTGCTGAAGTTGGATGTGTTGGACCGAAAGGTGCAAATATCGCATTCAAGCTGTAAACTACGACACAGCGCATTCCTTTCTCAGGACTATATTCTGCTACTTGCAAAGCCCTTTTCAGGGCTTGGTAGCGGGAGATTGAGAACGAACGAAGCCAAACCTAGCCAAACATAACATTTTAAAATTCCAATTGTCTACACTTCATTATATTAAAAACAAGTAGACAACGTACCAATTCAGTACGATATTACATTTCAAAATGGAAAAGCAATTTATGGACCATTCTGTACTTTCTTATTACGTATTGAAGCCTCTATGGGGCACAGGTTGTAAGGTTTTCATCATGAACAAGTTGTGTGTTGTGACGTCAACTATTCAAGAATCGTGTTGACAAATCGCGCACAGAGTATCAAATGTTCACTATGCCTTCCATATTTACACCCTGCATGTTAGCACGACAGATGTTAGAAAACACGGCATTTTATTTCTGGGCGACTCATTTCTGTGTACCAGAGTTACTGATTTCTGAAATGTTTAATCATTCACTTAATTATTAATTTATTCATCCACACATTAATTTATTCCTTCGTTCATTCATTAAATATTTGATTAATAAATTAATTCACTAGTTCATTACATCATGTTTTGTATATATATATATATATATATATATATATATATATATATATATATATATATATATATATATATATATATATATATATATATATACTTATACACACATATACATATACACAGATACATGCAAACATACCCACACATGTATAAATGACATACATATACATACATACATACACACACACACACACACACAAGTACATACACACATACATGTACACTAATTGACTTAAAACAAATTAATTATTGTTTGTCCATTATCTCGTGTAATATAATTGACTGATCGAATCACATTGTAAGTGTATGAATCTCGTTTTCGGTGCAAGAAGTCCAGGTTCAAACCCTTGACCAGCATGGTATATTTTTCCTTCTAATTTTTTGTAAAAAATCTGATCAATACATTCCATTTAATCATGATGTAATTTTAGGATAACTCAGCGTACCATAAATAAATAAATAGTTGAGAGGGGGGGGGGGGGGGAGAGAACAGCTGCTGTTTGTTTATTTTCTGGCTGTAAACGCCACTGAATTTACATAGTTGTAGAGCTAGCTCGGTTTTTGTAATCATTAAAGCGAGATCATTTTTGTAGAAAACGAAACACGTTTCTGTCTGCTGTGCATAGTCAACATAAACCGCCACTTACATACTTCCTTTGTGAAACTTTATTTTCAGATTGTTCTGTGGTTTAGGGGTATGATCCTCACCTAGGGTATCAGAGTCCGTAGTTTAAATCATAAACTAGCCCTATGATTTGTATTATCTCCATGGTTCAAATCCTAAACGAGCCCTATGATTTGTATTATCTAATTTTCTGTTTAAAACCTGATTTAATCTTTTATCATACATTCCATTTGATTAAGATGACATTTTAGAACAACCTTAAAAAAAAAAACCAACAAAACGAAAGAAAATAAATTTAAAGTTTAAGGTACTCTACTAATGGAAGAAAGAGGGGCGTGTTTGGTGGGGAGGCGGAGAAGCTCCGGTTGATGAGGGGGAATGAACGCGGTAAGAGTTAAATTAGGATGAGTGCGAGAATTGTTAATTTGCCGGTGTTTCTTTCATAGTGTACAGTTCGACTGGTGGGCAGATGTTCTGCTGGTCTGTGCTTATCCGCTGTTAGCGGAGAAGATTTGGTTGGTTGATCGATTGATGACGTCATCTGTAAGGGGTATAACGGTGGATATATTATTGCAAGCCAATACTGCAAAAGTTCATTGTCTTGACAATCTGAAACCATCATGAGCGTGTTGAAGATGGTAGGAAGAGACGGGCGGATTGAGGGGGTAGAGATCGAGATGTTCTGGGAAGGGGGATTTGAAGGGAGAAGAGATGGGCGGTTTTAGGGAGAAAGAAATAGACGTGGTAAGGGGGGGGGGGACACAAGTGATGGGCCTGTTGAAGGAGGAAGAGATTGGCGAGTTGAGACTGGAGATGGAAGAGATATAAGGGTAGGGGATGTGAGGCATGAAATGGGCGCAGGAAGGGTTAGAACCTTTAGTGGTTAAACTGATGTTGTTTCTTCAATATTATACAGTTCGACTGGGGACGGCGTGGCCTAGTGGTTAAGTGGCACGGCTCACAACCAGAAGGTGCTGGGTTCGATCCCCATCACAGCACCGGCCGTTACCCCGGGGAAGCAAACCCTTAGAAAATGCAGGAGGAAGCAGACCCTTACATAAAATGCATGCTGAAGTCGGATGCACTGGGCCGACAGGCGCAAAATAAAAACCACAGTGTAACGCACACACGCCTTGGAGAATAGATAAATAAGGCGAACGCAAAAAAAAAAAAAAAAAAAAAAAAAAAAATACAGTTCGACTGACGGGCAGTTGTGCAGCACAGGTACACTAGTCATTCTTCTTCTTCTTCTTTGCGTTCGGTTTCGTATGTTTGTTGTGTGCCACCAGATGGGCTGCCTCCATGAAGTGGCATACCAGTCGCAGGTCCTCAATGGTTCCCCAGAGTTTGTCTTGTATGTTTCTTTCCTCGGGCCAGGTCTTCTCACGGGAACCTTGATACAGTGGACATGTTTGCAGAATGTGTTCTGGAGTCTGGGGTCCGCTCTGACATGTGCATTGTGCAGTCTGTGCTGCTTTCATTTTATGCATGTGTCCATTTAGTCTGCAATATCCTGTTCTGAGGCGGAAAATTGTCGTATACTGTCTACTATTCAGTCTATTGATTGGGTCCTGTGGGTATTTGCTGTTTGTTCTCTCTATCCACTGTTTTTAATATTTTGTTTGGATGTGTGCCTTGACTTCTGGCAGTGACACTGGGTGGGTGAATTGCAATCATTCAATAACTCACAAATTTCTTCACTCATATATTCGTACATTCACCAATTTCTTCACTAATATATTCATTAATTCACAGATTTGTGCTCACTTCTTCTTTCATTCATTAAGTTAGTCAGTGACTAACAGTCGCTCTCTGCAAATCTTGGCCGATGCAGTAGAGATCAAACGGCTGGGATCAGACGGCCTATATATCAGATCACATGTAACCAGAAATACAATAATCATTTGTGACCTAACAGTAAAGATGACATTGCAAATATCAATTTGATATCGACAGAAGGAGCACATAATGTTATAATTGTGTGTGCACTTTATTTTTATACCCATATCTTCAAGGTGCCAGAATGGCGAGCAAAAATTAGTAATGCTGTAACCTGCTAAGCATGTCGTAAGACGCGCCTAATGAGCTGGCTAACCCCATCCTCTAGGAAATGTAGGCCACAGAAAAAGAGAAGACGCTTTTTTCAATCCATGATATAAGATGTGGGGAGCTGTAGGTCTTGTACTTGGGCCAGAGATGTTGTCTATTTGTCTCGTAGTTTTCCGTTAGCTCTGAACCACGATATCTTACTGTTGTAGGTTATTAATGGCAGCCGATATGGTTTCATTCTCATGAATGAAGTAATGGAAATTCTCAAATCTTTCAATGAAGACATTGTTTAACCCGTAAGAATCCCTCTTAAAATAACTTAACGGCGGTTACGAACTCCACAATGGAACTATTCTTTTCCTAATAATCAACTTGCCTGCACTCCGGGCACATCCACTCGTACGTGATCAGTTTCTCTCTTAGGATATGGGTACTGATGCTTCCTGTAGCTCATTGGCTGTACACAATCCTGATGATCATCAACTTGCCTGCACTCCGGGCACATCCACTCGTACGTGATCAGTTTCTCTCTTAGGATATGGGTACTGATGCTTCCTGTAGCTCATTGGCTGTACACAATCCTGATGATCATCAACTTGCCTGCACTCCGGGCACATCCACTTGTACGTGATCAGTTTCTCTCTTAGGATATGGGTACTGATGCTTCCTGTAGCTCATTGGCTGTACACAATCCTGATGATCATCAACTTGCCTGCACTCCGGGCACATCCACTCGTACGTGATCAGTTTCTCTCTTAGGATATGGGTACTGATGCTTCCTGTAGCTCATTGGCTGTACACAATCCTGATGATCATCAACTTGCCTGCACTCCGGGCACATCCACTCATACGTGATCAGTTTCTCTCTTAGGATATGGGTACTGATGCTTCCTGTAGCTCATTGGCTGTACACAATCCTGATGATCATCAACTTGCCTGCACTCCGGGCACATCCACTCATACGTGATCAGTTTCTCTCTTAGGATATGGGTACTGATGCTTCCTGTAGCTCATTGGCTGTACACAATCCTGATGATCATCAACTTGCCTGCACTCCGGGCACATCCACTCGTACGTGATCAGTTTCTCTCTTAGGATATGGGTACTGATGCTTCTTGTAGCTCATTGGCTGTACACAATCCTGATGATCATCAACTTGCCTGCACTCCGGGCACATCCACTCGTACGTGATCAGTTTCTCTCTTAGGATATGGGTACTGATGCTTCCTGTAGCTCATTGGCTGTACACAATCCTGATGATCATCAACTTGCCTGCACTCCGGGCACATCCACTCGTACGTGATCAGTTTCTCTCTTAGGATATGGGTACTGATGCTTCCTGTAGCTCATTGGCTGTACACAATCCTGATGATCATCAACTTGCCTGCACTCCTGGCATATCCACTCATACGTGATCAGTTTCTCTCTTAGGATATGGGTACTGATGCTTCCTGTAGCTCATTGGCCGTACACAATCCTAATGATCATCAACTTGCCTGCACTCCGGGCATATCCACTCATACGTGATCAGTTTCTCTCTTAGGATATGGGTACTGATGCTTCCTGTAGCTCATTGGCTGTACACAATCCTGATGATCATCAACTTTGCCTGCACTCCGGGCATATCCACTCATACGTGATCAGTTTCTCTCTTAGGATATTGGTACTGATGCTTCCTGTAGCTCATTGGCTGTACACAATCCTGATGCGCCCTCTCATTCGCTTTACAACGCTCGAACATCATCTGATTAACGAAGTTCTGTAGTGAATTTCTATTAACCCTGTACAGTCCGGCCTTATTGATTAGATTCATGTCTTAGGGCACTAATCTGATCAGTTAGGCCGAAATATAATGGATTAAGACATTCATCTAATTAATTAGACTATACTGTAAAGGGTTAATACATGAATCCAATCAATTTGGCCGGACTGTAAAAGGTTATGGCAGATCTCATCAGTTGCGTTGGACTGTAAAGTGTTAGCATCGTTCTGTAGTCTGCTGAATTACTGCGGGATCTGCCACGGTGTTATCATCCTTCTTCTTCGTTCGTTCTCAATCTCCCACTTCCAAACCCTGAAAGGGCTTACGTAGCAGAATGTAGTCCAGAGAACGGAATGCGTTGTGTCGTAGTTTACAGCTTGGCTGCGATATTTGCACCTTTCGGTCCAACACATCCGACTTCAGCAAGCATTTTTTGAATACCGGGTTAGCATTCCCTCTTCGATCCCTTCACCTTAGCTAGTCTGCCCTGCTGCAGCCTGTTATCCAGGATCACCGCGTGGAGGTGTAGAAGGGTCTTGGCAGCTATGGTTCGCTGACCCTGACGCTAACAGTCAGATATGGGTCGCTGACCACTGCAGCTCATGCGCTGCTCAGCATCTTGATCCCGTGTTATCATCCAACAAGCGGTCTTTGATAAATTTGAAAATGTCGCTCATGTACATATATGACATATCCATAATAGGTTGTTTGTATAACGTATGTTGTCGGCAGGGATACAGTGTTATATACTTCATTCTACTATGTCTCAGCTGTTTGTCAGGTGGGGTGCACAGTTACCTTCCTCTTCACGAGTACTACACTGGTGGGGTTGGCTTTATTTTATTTTATTAATTTGTTTGTGTGTAAGCCTTATTTTCTATATTCCCCAAGGCGGTGTGTGTTGCACTGTTTTAATTTTGCGCCTGTCGGCCCAGTGCATCCGACTTCGGTATCCATTTTATGTAAGGGTCTCCTTCCTCCTGCATTTTCTAAGGGATTGCTTTCCCCGGGTAACGGCTAGTGTTGTGATTGGGGAGCGAACCCAGCGCCTTCGGGTTGAGACCTGTGTCACTTAACTTTACTGTTTTAGTAAACACATTTGGATCACATAACTCCGAAGCTAGGTTCACATGTATAGGACTGTCCCAAGAGTTCTACCTTCGAACCTGTGTTGTTCAACACTTACACATAAACACTAACCAATATATAATACATATAACAAGCGTGTTGTTAACCTTTACATGGAAATTACTTAACTTTTCTGTCTCTAGGTTGCTGTAGCCTGCGAATGATCTATCCAATGTCATCTGTGGGCCAGTTATACCACAGATATACACATTATTGTGTCTGTTTTTCAGTAGTTATTATTACGTGAACAAAGATGGTGAAATAATAATAGGTACTTGCGTCTTAATCCACCCCAAACAGAGTTACATGGGTTCCCAACCTACGTATTTGACAGCTGATGACTGTAATGGAGCATTATATTTCGAGTTCAGGGGAGGACAGGTAGATATCATTTTGTTTTACAAAAATAAGTAAAGACTTCGATAAAGATAGAAGTGTAGAAAAGATACTAATCCTAACCCTAACCTTAACCCTAACTCAAGAAATTCGTTGCTAAGACTTAGCAATGAATTAGCCGAAGCGGAAGCATAAATTATCGCCTATTCTTGTACAATGTTTGACACGCCGACCAGTTTAAAAAAAATTGACTATTTTGTGACGTCACTACCCCAAATCCGGTGCTAAAAATATATTTTGTTTGTTTGGGGTGAATTAAGACGCAAGTACGTAATAATAACAGCAATACTAAAGATGGAGGACTAATTTAAAAAAATCAGCATTTTTCAGTGAACAGGAATTTATCTACACGGTATTAGCTCATTTATGTGCTTGTCAAGTGTGTTAGAAAATGAAAATATTGGGGGGAAGAGATATGAGATTAAGTTAAAGTACTGATATTATACATAAGAGAATTTGAGTAGTTGAAACAAACGACAGGGTAATGAGAGAGAGAAGAAGGGGGGCGGGTGCGGGAGAAGAGAACTCGAACGGATGTTCGTAACGACCTGAGCGTTAAGACGGGCTACGCGTGGAACATCCTACTGTTACCGCGCGTGTTGCAGATGGCGGGCAGGAGCTCATCCTGTGTCGTATTGATCTTGTGTAGTGTTCTACCAAACGCGGTACGGGTCAGGAGACGAGCGAAGAAGGGCCGTGTGCAGGCATAAAAAACCATCGTAGGACTTCCAGCCGTTTAAAAAAAAAAACCGTTTTGTTAACACAGGCCACGCTGAAAGGATTTAAAGGACGTTCTTTGCATTATTTCACGTGATAAGGTTGTTTTCGAATATCTTTTCCGTTTCCGTCATGTTTAAGATAAGTGGTTGGTTGCCATTAATAGGTGTGTACCAACTCTGTTATAGCAGAGTATTTGTGAACCTCCGCTGCCTATTAGTTCTTCGTGATGGTAATGGTTAGGCAAATATAATATTTTGGGCATATAAAGAGACACGACAGACTGCTGCGAACAATACTGTAGGACATGGTGGGAGGTAGAGGAGGGCAGGAAAAGAGCAGGACAGTGATTTAAGTGGGAAGACAACAAAAGATGGACTGACAGCGCTGCCTAAGACGGATGTGTCGGATCGAAAGGTGCAAAAATCGCAGTAAAGTTGTAAACTAGCGACACAAGACATTCCTTTCTCCGGACTAAATCATGTTACTTGCAAAGCCCTGTTCAGGACTTGGGTAGCGGGAGATTGAGAACGAACACAGAAGAAGGACTGACAGCAGCCTGTGAGACAGGATATTGGAGGGCCATTGCAGCCAACCTTCGTTGCGGAGACGGCACTTCATCGTTATCATTGTGATGTCTGCTTGTCGAGCAGTATGACATATCTGCATGGATTTCTGTATATGCAATTGTGTGTGACAGACGAGGATATGACCACTGCTACATTGATAATATATCGTAAGAGACAGTTAAGTCTATCTCCCTCTATGGTAGAAGACTCTTAACCTCATGAATGTTGCACGCACCGCCACTCGTTCCAATCCTAGTGAGTTTGGAATAGCTCTAATTCTGACGTTTGAAAGGAAGCACACGAAATAATAATGATACAGGAATATCAGTCAATAACTAATGATCAATGGAGACGGAAGATGTAGACAAAGAAAATGAAGAAGGGCATGAAGAAAAAAAACCCAGATAAAGCGGCCGTGGCATATCAATCGAGGGTAACTTGTCTAGAGCCGCGGACTCTCTTGTATATCTCACATCTGGCTGTGAGGAAGGGACGCCATTATTGATCTCTGCTTGTTCTTGGCATCGCTGCTTGTCGGAAAGGGAGGGGAGGTGGCGGCGGCGTGGGGCACTGTGGACGAGACCGTCTGACCGATCTCCAATGAATGCATAATTCCAAGCTTTTCTTCTTCCACCACAAACGAGGCTCGGTTTGGCCTGCGAGCGTGACTCTTATTTGCAGATTTTCAAACTCAGTGATGTCTGCGCCATATGCATAGTCTGTTCTCAATGTATACAATAACAGTTGTCTATTCTGTCCTTAAAAAAAATAAGCGTTGTTAAGTCTAGGACTGACCAGTGCTATTTTCCTGTGTGATTCGATATTCAAGTGCATCTTTTCGTTACTTATGCAATTCTAAATTTTAATCTCGAAATCAGGAACGTTTTTATACACAAAGAGTGTTTAAGTGCACAAAGATATATGTTGATACCCGTGTGCTACTGACATAGTGATTGACTGGTGCCATTTTCCTGTGAGATTCGACTTTTAATTGCAGCTATTGTTACATGTGTAAATTCATAATTTTGATATCGAAAAAATGAATTTCTTAAAACGCAGTGTTAAGTTACTTTCTATTGAGAATAATTGCAATAAATGTCAATCACTGGTAACTATTTGATCACTTTAACTGAAACCGGGCAACTTTTACCATTTAGAAAAGCGCGTTTACAGATAATTATTTATCAATGTGTACAATGCTAGACATCATTTCTCACTAAATTAAATAAGTATATTAGTGTTGACTGATGTTTTTGTGATAACTTTGAACTAAATTGTACTATGAATGAAAAAGCAAGCAAAGCGGTAAATGCTCACTAAAACATGACTATTAAATCAATATATATATATATATATATATATATATATATATATATATCAATCAGGTTTTTTTTCTCTTCTTACTACATCCATCTTGTGAAAATTTGACATTTTCCAGAAATAATTAATTTGTCAGTGCAAACCCAATCTATTTTTGCTCAAAGCATTTATTCGTCTTAAGCCGGTTACTCAAAAGCTCATATTGGCAGTGAACCATGTGGTTAGTGTAATGTAACAATACAGTATGGCCTCCTCGCAGTTTTGTCTTCTAAATCTTGGAATCAGTTCACAATGTGATTTCTTGTGTGTGTTTTATTTAATGCTCCGTTATTTAACTGCTTGGGTAAGTCAGTAAGTATGCCACAAACCGATATCGGATAGCTGAAGAATGTAGTTAGTAGTTTCTGAAGGTGTCATTAGTCGGCAGCAACATCCAGCTTTGTTGTTACTGTAAGTAGCAGACGATAGGTGTCGAATCCACGTGCGCAGCCGAGATAGAAAATGGCGTCTGTGCTCACAGAGCGCTCACATACAATAAACAGCGTGCTGATGTGCGATTCGGGTAGGAGGGACAAGGGCCTTCTGCAAAGGATATTAATAAAGAAATGTTTCCTGTTTGCGGGGAGAAGTGTTTGTCCCGTATAGCGGTGCACAACTATGTCCATAAATTCTCCCAAGGACGCTAAAAAAATATATGCTGATGAAGCCCGATCGTGACTGCCTTTTTAGACTGCAGCATAAACATGTTGGGGGGGGGGGGGGGGTGATATGATTCGAGTTGTCAGGCGGATAACGAAGGAAAGTGCAGCAACTGCAATAAAGAGATCGTATGGTTTTAGCTTACATCATAATGCATGATCCCACCTTTTCGGGAGACGTTTCGAGAATGGCGTAGATGTTGAACATGAAGTACAAATATAGCTGAGACAGCAGACCAAAGATTTCTTTGTTGCATTTTTTGGTGCACCGATTAAGTGATGGGATGAGTGTATCGATGTTGGTGGGGAACTTTCAGAAATAAGGGGCAGTGTAAGTGCAATAATTAATGGTTATCAAATTCGCGTCTCCTTTAGTTTTTTTAAATAGTCACTTGTTACCTATTTACTGACTTACCCGCATAGTAAAATTCTTAGACAGAATTTGAGACAGCTGTATGTATCAGAATAAACCGCTGAGTTTCTTGTGTTGGTTATCTACAAAATCTTTGCACAAGTTATATTAAAATTAGTATTATAATAATATGTTTCCAGTTCGCACGAAACATTGGCAACATATGTTGTTTATTCGCTACCAAATTTAATTTGGGACATTTCCGAAATGCCTCTGTTGCTTTGGCAATGCGACCTAAGAGTAAAACACACACACACACACACACGCACACACACAACAAAAGAATCACTGAGCAATTATACAAACAATTTCTATTGTTTCGGAAACGTATTGGAAAATTATTTTAAAGCGTTTCTTTCTTTTTGTAAAATAACACTTTTTTGTTAACCATTATTTGGTTGTATCATTTTAAGTTACTTTTAAATAGTATGTTAAGCAGGCCCGGCATCATGGCACTCAAGGTAAACTTATAGGTGCTCAATATCAATATACGTCATGAAAATGTATACTGATAGTAGCTTAATTAATTCCTTATGTCTTTATTCTGATATCGGCTTAGCCAGTAATAATGCGAATTAGGCCGTTTTGGATAAAACGATAATTTTGTTACTCATTGGAAACGCGTTGCTACGTTATATTTCTAGCATAAAAAGACAATGTTCCCGCTTTTTTAGATTGTAGCAATGTGGCTTCATATCACAGACAGATAGAACCATTTTTATAGACACGAAAAGTGAAATCCAAGAACAGGTAGTATTAGTTTGTGACGGAGTATCCAATAGGTTTATTTTTAGCCTAGTCTTCACTATGATGAAAATGATTGTCAAAGGGAGCCTGCATCCAGTGGCTGGGTTACCTCGATTACGCCATGACCATATTCCTACAGTGGGCGGAGTTATTCTAGCAAAGGTGATATTTCCTTCCCAAGTCTTGTGTTTTTATCTTCTCATTTCAGCAATTATTTTTTCTTCTCACGTTTTGATCCAGGTTTTCACATACACAAGCTTTAACAAAAACGTAACCTGGTCCTGTACTTGGGGTCAATATTGAGAAAGACTGTTTTAACACTTAGCCCAACGATGTTCTTCCATTGCTTTGTTGCAATGACTCCAGTTCGCAAACCAAAAGTTATATGGTGATAACATAATTAACCACAGCTAGATATATAACATAGATATCGAAAGCTTAATCACATGTCTCTAATCCAGTGCCTTGTCTTGAAACATAATTTGGCTTGGCTTGGTTTCGTTCGTTCTCAATCTCCTGGTACCAAGCTATGAAAAGTCCAAGAAGCAGAATGTAGTCCAGAGAACGGAATGCGCTGTGTCGTAGTTTACTGCTTAACTGCGATATTTGCACCTTTCGGTCTAATACATCCGACTTCAGCAGGCATTTTTTGAATACCAGGTTAGCCTTCCCTCTTCGGTCCCTTCCCTCTTCGGTCCCTTCTTCTTAGCCAGTCTGCTCTGTTGCAGCCTGTTATTCAGGATCACAGCATGTAGGTGTAGAAGGATCTTGGTAGCTCTGGTTCATTGGGCCTGACGCTAGTAGTCAGCTATGGGTCGCTGACCGCTGCAGCTTATGCGCTGCCGAAACAAAATTTAAAATCAAAACGAAATACAGAATGTCCACGGTAAATTACTCAGCAAATAGTTACAAGAAAAGTAATGTCCCATCTAGAGATATATCACTTTCTACTAGACACTCTGTATAGCTGTATATCACTTGCCATTCGATACTCTGGGTAGCTATATATCACTTGCCACTCGACACACTGGTTAGCTATATATCACTTGCTACTCGATTCTCTGAATTGTTGTTGTTGTTTCGAATGCCCACAATGCTCTTTTGTGCGCTCTGAAAAGGACGTTAAATGGCGGGTTGCAGTAGCTTTCCTCACATTCCGAGCGCGCTGATGAAGCTGGACTTGGATCCTCCAGGCGGTTGGGCTATGATTGGCTTCATCTGCATGTCGCTCACTACTACAGGGATCACGTAGATCTCTCACCTCGTTAGCCAGGCTGCCATGAAAAAGCCCGTTTCTAGAGACGGCTACGAGTAAGCCAAGGTGAGGGTTTTGGTCAGTATATTTTGTCTGACCCGACTAACATGTCTGATCAGTATATTTTACTCTCCCTCTGGGTAGTTATATATCACTTACTACTCGACACTCTGTGTAGTTATTTACAGGCAACGAATGAGATCTGGGGCAATGCTGGGACATTTGCTGATGTTGTTTACGTGCGTGTCCAGCTGAAGCACAACACATCTACTGTAGCTCTTGATCTGGAGGATGTTTATAATCTGTGGGCGTTTGAATATTGATGTAGTGTTTGAGGCGATCAGATCGTAGCAGTTGCTCTGTTGGGAAGAACAATTATACTCTGTTTTGAGATCATGGTCCTTCGTACATACAGGAGGCTTGTCATAAGTCTTTACCCTGGCAATGAAGGAGTAGGCGGAGAAAGTTTAAATTTGGCACATATGTAGCTCATTAGATTTTTACTGGACTTGAAAAGTATGAATTTCCCTCCTCGACAGGTTTACCCGGTATGGTGTATGGCGCAACACACCTTATTGATCGGATCTCCTACCCTAACGGTTTGTCAGAACAATGCAAAAATCAGAGGCCAGAACTGTGATAAAATTCTTGATGTTGCAGGGGAAAACACCTACGGAAATACACAGGGAGATGGAACCAGTGTTTGAGGAATTCTGTACTTCGTATGCTTCTGTAAAACAACTGGCATAGGCAGTTTAAGTGTGGCCGTTCCCATGTTGCTGATCTTCCAAGATCAGGAATACCATCCTCAGAGTGCAGCGATGAAAATGCTGAAAGAGTGATGAAAATATTTGACCAAGCTAGGAAAATGACAATTGCAGAGATATCTAGGTCAGCAAAACTGAATAAAAGTACAGTTTTTAGAATTTTACACAACAGACTGAACATGAGAAAAGTGTGTGCCCTCTGGGTCTCGCGTCTGCTGACATGTGAACAGAAACAAACTAGGGTTGATTGCTGTGGCCAGTTGCTCAAAATGTATCGGTCGAAAAACATGCTGCCGACCATGCTGACAGTAGATAAGACTTGGGTTCACCATTATACCCAGAAACAAAATTTCCAGCATGCAGTGGAAAACCCCGGGCTCACCAACACATGTCAAGCCAAGAGCACATAAATCTGCAAGAATAGTGATGCTGACTGTTTTTTGGGACGTCAAAGGTGTCATATTGAAAGATTACCTGCCTCATGGCAACATGGTTAAGGGGCAATATTATGCAGACCAAACTAAGAAAGACTGACCAGAAAACGAGAGTTAGCTCGCTGTAACCAGAAAACGAGGGATATCGCGCACTCAAATTCTGCCTTTGCTTCAAGACAACACGCCCTCCCACAAAGCAAGGCTTGTTCTGCAAACAGCCAAAAATTTGAATATTGAAATTCTTCTACACCCACCGTATTCTCCGGATTTAGCTCTGTCAGCCTTTTTTCTCTTCCCAAAACTTTAAAAAAAAACAGCTAAAAGGAAATAATTTTGACATAACTGGTTTAGTTCGAACAATAGGTTACTTTATTCTGAAGGTCTTTTCAATGTCGCGCAGAGATGGCAGAAATGTATAAATTCAGGTGGTGGCTACATTGAGCAGGAATAAGCACTGTGGCAAATTTAAACTTTCTCCTCCAACTCCTTCATGGTCAGGGTAAAGACTTATGACAAGCCCCTTGTATGCTCATATGTCTAGGACTGTCCCCACAGCTCTTCGCTCAGCTGTTTGTTCAAAATTTACACGAAAAAGGTAGCCAATATTTAACCCCCAGGATTATGACATTCTCATATACAGGAATGTCTCCGACAGACAGGCGATGGTCAAAGACATACAAAAGACATTGCAAGCAATGGTGTGTTGAGTCCAGTTTCAAGATAAGTCTAAACTTGTTTCTTCAGCAACACCATGATGAATGGCATTCCTAGTATAGCTCTTGGTGGAATTGTCATTGAGAAATGTGACAGTTTGGATATCTGGGTGAAACATTTGATCACAACTTGTCATACAAATGCCATGACGATCAACACACGCAAATGCAAGAGAGTTCCAGTAGCATACACGGGAAGGGTAGCTGCCAACATAGAGAATCAGACGATTTGTATTGTATATCAATTGGTCATGTCGGTCGTCGCATATACGCTGGTACTATCACACTGCCACGGTCACAGTGTTGCACCATTGTAAAGATTAGATGCATGCTTGGACTGAACCAGCCCGAGCTAACACCTACACGCGAGTTATATGAACTGGTCCAAACTAACACATACACGCGAGTAATATGAACTGGTCCAAACTAACACCTACACGCGAGTCATATGAACTGGTTCAAGTTAACACCTACACGCGAGTCATATGAACTGGTCCAAGCTAATACCTACCTACACGCGAGTCACCGTGGACAAGAGACAGGCACTCTAATGAAACGCTGTATAAATCAACGGAACGATAATCAAGAAATGGCAGACCAAGTGAAGGACAATTGGTCAGGTGACCAATAATACTTTAGATAATGAAGGGTTAGGACTTATCTGCTAGAGTGATAGACACGGTTGATGATGAACCGAGTGATGCATATATATCAACTACCTACAGTATTAGAATGGGGATTAGGGCTGTGCCCAGCTCTCGTGGGGCTACGTGATACTTTTTAAAAAAACAAGAACAGTCATCCGATCTGACCGTGTCCTTGCTACGGTAGGGACAGAAGGACTGACTGGCATCAGCTGATATCTAACACATAAAGGTGCAAATATCGCAGACAAGCTGTAAACTACGACACAACGCATTCCGTTCTCTGGACTACATTCTGCTACTTATAGCCCTTTCGGGGCTTGGTAGCGGGAGATTGAGAACGAATTAAGCCAAGCCATATCTAACACAGAGGAGCGAAGAGTAATCATGGTCAGCTGAAACATACAGATCAAGACCTCGGCTCACGTCTTCGAAATAGGATGTGTTACAGCAGGCTGTCAACGAGGTGGGGATAAACACTGCAATTCCCATACTGGTGAGCTTAATGAGGAGCCTCACATTGCACTACAGTCAGGACCCCGGCCCGCCTTCAAAATCCGTCTCAGGATGTAAGAAGAACAACTGTAACTCACTACCAAAGACATGTGAAGAGTTAACTCAGTTGGAGCAGCTCGGAACAACAACAGCGAAGCGGAGACATCATATCTCCAGGAACATGTTTGGATCTATTGTTCTGTTCTTGAATGTGTTCATGGTAAAGACAGCCCTCGACGCAATCATGGTAATGAACGCCCTCATCTCAATCATATCAATGAACGCCCTCGTCTCAATCATATCAATGAACGCCCTCGTCTCAATCATATCAATGAGCGCCCTTCCTCTCAATCATATCAATGAACGCCCTTCCTCTCAATCATATCAATGAACGCCCTCGTCTCAATCATATCAATGAACGCCCTTCCTCTCATCATATCAATGAACGCCCTTCCTCTCAATCATATCAATGAACGCCCTCGTCTCAAATGCGCCGCCATGTGGGGATTTTAAATATGAGTAGGGGTAACATTCTAAGGTCAATCAATGACCGCCTTTTCCATGTTGACTGTAATCGATGAACTCACAATCTACATATCTTGACATTTAAAAATCAATCGTTGGACGAGCATTGATGGTGTGTAGAGATAGAGGACAGAAGAGGAGTATATACATCCAGCGGTCTGCTGGAACAATCACCATCATCCACATTCAGGCATTTCATGCGGGAACTGAACACCTGTTAGTGTGTGCTCGGATTGTGTGCTGACGTTGTTTCCGAACAGAATCCAATCTTTGGCATCTCGATGATTTAGATATGAAGACACTAGATATGATGTAGGCATGTTAAGCATCATAGCACAGTGTTTGATGTATGTTTGTTAAGCACCATAAGAAGAGATTTGATGTATATTTGTCAAGTATCATAAGAAGAGATTTGATGTATGTTTGTCAAGTATCATAGAAGATATTTGATGTATGTTTGTCAAGTATCATAAGAAGAGATTTGATGTATGTTTGTCAAGCATCATAACAAGAGATTTGATGTATATTTGTCAAGTATCATAAGAAGAGATTTGATGTATATTTGTCAAGTATCATAAGAAGAGATTTGATGTATGTTTGTCAAGCATCATAACACGAGATTTGATGTATATTTGTTAAATATCATAACATGGCTTGAAAAATATATATAATGTTAAACATTTTCAAAGCCATTCTATCTAAATCTATTTTGTGCGTTTAGAAACAAAACAAAGTGGACTATGCAGGTAGTCAATCCCACTTGAGTATTACTGGGCTCTGAAATAAGAACAAAAATAACACTAACATATGATGGCTTTCCCATCCTATCGAAACTGAAAGTCACAAAAACGTCAATACATGTGGCCAGGTCAATGTGTGATGACTTGGTGTGTTTTGTTGAAGGAATAGGTCCTAAACGGAGATGAAAAGGCTTTGATTGGTTGATTGATAGAAATAGTCAGTGTTTCTTTTTTAGGAAAATATAAGTTGGGTATACTGTATTTTTTGTAAAAGGTACGTCTTTTATGACTGTTTTTTTTTTAGCTTCAGTGGCATGAAATTTGTAAACAGTATGACCGAAGCCATTTTTTTTAAATGCAAAAAAGGTGGGTATTTGACGGACACCCACATATACTCAGATACAAAGTATTATATTTGTAAAGTCAACTTCAAGCCCTGAGTTCGATCAAAGATAAGATCTATGATTTTTTGTTAAGTATTTGTAGTTTTGTTTTATAAATGGAATATTTATACCTTTACGTCCTCGAATTTCAGAATTCCTTACTCATTTTAATGTTCTAGACATTTGAGTTGGATTAAGCGAGACGACCACACAAATCGAGCTAAAAAATTGTACGTAGTTTAGAACCATAAGCCCACATTAATATTGTTTTGAAATTGGAAACAAACTGTGTGTGTGTGTGTGTGTGCGTGTGTGCGTGCGCGCATATATATATATATATATATATATATATATATATATATATATATATATATATATATATATATATATATATATTTGGTAGATATGGCATCTAGATAACTGAAACATCATTAAAAGTAGATAAAGAGATTAGCATACGAGTTAGAGAAAAATGTCATATGACAACAACAATGCATAGGCTAAAGCATGTTTCAGAGAATATAATTTTAAAATACTAAGCAAAAAGAATTCAAATCTAGCTCATCTTCCTCGCTGCTGTGTAACAAGGCAGATAATTTATCAACAGCAATAAAAACAACAGTATGTCTAAAATTAAAGCGAAAACCCTGTCGGATGTGTCGGACCGAAAGGTGCAAATATCGCAGTCACGCTATAAACACAACACATTCCGTTCTCCGGACTACATCTTGCTTCTTGAAAAGCCGTGTTCAGGGCTTGGTAGTGGGAGATTGAGAACGAACGTAGAAGAAGAAGAAGAAGCGAAAACCACAGAAGTTAGACGGACCTTCGTGCGTTTTATTTGTCTAAAAGAAATACAAGTATCATTATTATCGTTATGGCATTTTCCCTTTTGCTGGAGTTCCCTTGTGGTGATTGATAGGGCTTTTCACTATGTCATCTCATATCATCTCATTATCCCATCTGTCCACCTAAATCGTTGCTTTCTCTGTTAGTTTTTTTTCTTCTTGTGTCTTGTTTTTTTTTATAAGCACGCGCTTTTGCTAGACATTGTAATGGAGATCTTCTTTCGGGTGTCATCTGTGTGACCATTATTTTCTTCCGTGCTGTTTCTTTAGCATCCAAACCTTTCATTATTAATATGTTATTAGTTTTCATATTGATGTGAAGACCCGTTGGCCTGTGCATTATTCTTGTGGCCTGTAGGTTTATCGTTTCTCTTACAAACAGATTTCACAACGTGCTTACTTTTCATGTATCTAAATGTGCTAAATAATTGTGTTTATTTCTTCTTCTTCTTCGGTGTTCGTTCTGAAAATGACGTGTCGTAGCTTACAGCGAGGCTGCCATATCTGCGCCATTCGACACTACACATACGATTTCAGCTGTCTTTAAGTACCGGGCTTGCCTTCCCACTGTGATCCCTATCCCGTGGCAGGACCACACTAGTGGCTAGCACAGCTGGTTTCCAGGGACACCACGGGGAGGCGGAATAGGGTCTTGGTCAGCTATGGTTTGCTGTTGCCAGCTCGCTGGCTGATGTTAGCTCACGCACTGCTGCATCTTATCCTCACATGTTTATTTTGTTTTTCATTTGAGTACGCTGTGCCTGATCTTTGTCCTTATTTGCATTTGACATCGATCCATGAAATTGTAATAATTCACCATAATACAGCATCAAACGATCCTCTTATTTGTTTTTCATTGTCCGTCTGTATGATAACATTAGCTCTATGTGATAATGAACAAAAATAACAGAATATAATTGGGATTCACTGCATGAAAAATCGTCCACACGCCCACCATAAAACTATGCAATTAACTTTTAGTTCCGGCAGCTATTAAGTTTTATGTTTTTATTTTACTGCAAAACGACAGTTATAGGTATGGTTCAGATACCTCGCTGGAAGAAAAATAAGATCCGAACATACGTCACGACAAAAATGACTATTTTGGAGACAATGAATAGCACACACGTGATTGAACACACAATGAAAAAGAGATGAATAGCACACATGTGATTGAATACACTACGGAAAAGAGATGAATACATCAAAATGAGATAGAAACACAGTGCCCGGAAGAAGGTCTTTGTGTGGTGACACGGGTTTCGTGTTTATTTTTGTCCCAGTTCGTCATCTGAACGACACCTAGTTTATTTTTTTTAATACTATTTTAATCCAGTTATACTGCAACTTCCGACTTTTACAAATATTTGTAAATAACAATAACTTCCGTTCAATTGTTGTTATTTTTAGATCGGTGCGTCTATTTCAGTTTTAATCGCTATGCTTGACAGGTTACTTGTTCCAGTTTCGGGCCCCGATAACACGAGTGGTACAGATTTCAATGTGACAAAAAAAAACACAAAATAATAGCACAGTACTACTACAGAAAAGGTTCATAATTAAACATTAAAAAAGGTACATCCATCAAATGGTATTTATTATTTCCATACCTTATTACGTCCCTCTTGTTCAGTCTACACCACAATTTTCTCAGTAAAAATAAAACAGCAGCAACAAAAGAATCTTCCTTTTCAAGCTCAAAAGAATCACATCATTCCATATTGAGCTAAACAATCTATTCTACGCTTATTGAAACCAACAACAAAACAAAATATCATTACCTGACCATAATTTTCTTTTTTTTAATTTCATATTTCTTTTCCAAACCAGCATAATCTAACATCCACTCACCAAAACAAAGGCGTTGTGTCTTCAATAAAACGCAGTCCTTGATTATGCCAGTCCTGTTCTAATCATGTATTTGATCATCCTTTCCTGCTTCTCGTTATCCTGATTATTTCTCTAGTTTTATTATGGCTGCTGCTTTGTGAATGTGCACATTTCTTGTGTATTGTTTGATAGCTAGTATTTGTTGGAGTAGTGTTATAGATTTATCAGAGGTAAAAACAGGGGGGATGCGCACGGCACACACTCTGCTGTTGCTAAAAATAGATAATACGTTCTACACGCACAGAATGAACAAGCATATTCTCTCATCTCGCACGCACACAAACACGTACAATCAATGAACAAAGCAGCATGCTACACACGCAGAGCAGGATAAACAAATGCACACACAGCAGGCAGACATCTTCACGCTTGCACATACACATAATGATGAAAAACAAACATTGAAGAAGCACAGCCACACGCACGGAAGAAAAAAACCACACACACGCACTCCCACACTCACACTAGGAGATAAACAGATACACACAGACAACAACGTCTTACACCCTCTTCTCCGCTTTGTTTCAGTCCTCATTCTTCACTTCTCCTCTACAACAATCAACCACGTCAAGGTCAGCGACAATATACTGACCACGTCGTCATGGACAGGGACAAATACCGACCACGTCAGGGTCAGGGACAATATACCGACCAAGACCACGATCTGGAAGCCGGCTGTTTTCAAGACAGTCTGGCTAACGAGATGTGGATCTATGTGCTTCGTAGTAGTGAGCGTCACGCAGATGAAATCAAGCATGGTACAACAGCCTGGAGGACCTCGGTCCACCTTCATCAGCTCGCTCGGGGTGTGAGGGCGGCTATAGCAACCCACTCTTTACCGCCATTTTCAGGGGGCACAAAAGAGGAGTAAACCTACTCACCACGAGCATTCAACAACAACTCGACCCCCCCCCCCCCCCCTTCCAGTCCAGAGTACATTAAAAAAGAGAAATATTTAAGTATTTCATGACCCGAGCAAATCCAAAGAGAGAGGTGAGCAACGCAGCACAGCACACACACCACACGCGCTTCCGTGCTCCCATTGTTAACAGTGCGATTCACACACTCACTTGCACAGGAAACGACAGATCACGTCACACATCAGAGGTTAAAGGGTGAGCAGATGGTGTTAAGTTTGGTCAAGGTTACCCAGGCCTTCGTATTAAAGAGACAGGGCTGATACTTGAAATGTTTGTCATGATTTTATGGACAATGAAATAGCTGCCATTACAAAAATAGAACTACAATATACAAGAGACATTTCTCGCCTTTGACTTTGTAGTGATAACACAAAAAGCAAAACGATTAGAATAAAGGAATTTTTATATAAACTTCCCCCCTGCATCACCATATTCTAAAGCATAGGCCCAACACAGCACTTGGCCCCACTGGCCAGATTTTTAGGACAGCCTGATTCCAATCAGTAAAGTAAAGAGTGACCCTGTTCTCTGTTTGCCCTGAGTACTACTAGTGTTAAACAGCTTTATGCGACTCCAGTCAAATACATTTACTGAAAGTTCAACATGTTAATACCATTATCTTTCTTCTTCTCCTTTCTTTTTTTTATCGTTCTTCTTCCTTCTTCGCCGCTCTTCTTCTTCTGTTCGTCTTCGTTGTTCTTTTTTTTTGCGTTCGCCTTATTTCTCAATTCCCCAAGGCGGTGTGTGTTGCACTGCGGTTTATATTTTGCGCGTGTCGGCCCAGTGCCCTCCTGCATTTTCTAAGGGGTTGCTTTCCCTGGGTAACGGCCGGTGCTGTGTTGGGGATCGAACCCAGCACATTCGGGTTGTGAGCCGTGTTACTTAACCACTAGCCCACGCTGTCCCCCTTCTCCTTATTATTATTATTTCTCTTCTTTCTTCTTCCTTCTTTATCCTCTTTGTTCTCCGTCTTTGTTCTCCTTCTTCTTTGTTCTCCATGTTGTTCTTCCTCTTCTTCGTTCTTCTTCTTCCTTCTAGTAATTCCTTTGTCTTCTTCCTTCTTCGTCGTCGTCGTTTTCCTTCTGTCGCATGCCTTCTTCTTCTGATACGAGGTAAACGATTAATTCACTGTTATATTCGTTTACTATATATAGGGTATTATTTCTAGAGCCTTCTTGCAACCCCAAGAACCTCTATACTCGGCAGGCTGTTGACATGTGTGAATGACCAGTATTCAGTAACATCAGTTGGATAATATTCTGAACTAGTAGAGTTAGACTACATGTTAGTTGCATTGTAGAATGTGTAACAGTTGCCTTTTTCTCGACCGTGTCTCACCCAGAGCCTGTCTACTTAAGAGCCCTTGCGAAAACCTCTCAGACAATGCATTCATCATGAACTGTCAATCTTATTTAACTTAATGTAACTTTTTCCCTTTCTGAGAAAGACCTGGAACCATGCTCTCGGGTCAATTCCTATTTGAACTGTCTTCTTCGAGTCCACCGTCCTTTGTCTGTTTTCTTTGCCTTCCCCAGTCGAGATTGCATGTTTGGTTACGTTGCCAGTTAGTATGCCCTCCAGTTTGATTAAATGTTATTATCTCAGTTGTTACATACATGTGTCTCTTAGCACATCCGGCCACCATGTAACACGAAACAAGCGATAGAGACACCTGTCGGTGAAAAGTCTGCTTTTCAGGACATGACACTTTTATTTACATGCCATGTTTCCCAGCCATAGTACGAACTATTTTACATGGATACTGAACAGCCTAACCATTTTATCCCCATTGCGACGGCGCCAGAGTTTCATCTAAGTTAACACACAGAGAAAATGTGCGGGCAAACGTCTTCGAGTTTTTCTGGAATCAGCTTTCTATGTTAGTACCGACAGTAAACGGTGGTCCCGTGACAGACACTGCTGTCGGGGATTAAGTGTTTCGAGACTATATTGTACGAGACCTCGTCTGTTTATAAACTAGAGTGGCAAGTTCCCTTTCCATCGCTGATAGCGCATCAGAAACCCATTTACAGCTATGTTGACAGGAGCGTGTCGGTAACTCTAATCTAACATGGAAGCCATGTTGTTATTACAAACCCAGCAGCTTTCGGGCTCTTGCTCTTCGAACCAATGCCATATACTATCAGCACGTGTTTGGTAGTTGTTTAGTGTTATACAAAGTGTTCCATGTATCTGGTCCCCAAGAAGAAGCATTTTCCTAACATCGTCGAGGGCTTGGCACTCAAAGAGATGATGATCGCCGGCTTTGTATGGGTGTGTACACAGCTAAAGTTTGTTGAGAAGCAAGCGCTCTACTTCCTGAGACGATCGTACAAACAGTAAAATGTCCATACTGTTTCAACTTTTATTCAGTGTCAAAATATAAACTGCACCCAATGAGGTCCTAGGAACCATTATCGACTGATGCTCTCAAAGATCAGATTGTATCTAAAGCACAATAACTCTCCACAAAGCTCACTCCTACTGTGATCAAGGCTATTCGGGCAAGATAATCAGCCTCATCACGAGGGAGATAGAGCTAGAATTGCCCACGTCAGGCTAACACCAGTAGCTATTTTGGGGCAGCTTGTTACTGAAGTTGGTATCGGATTTGTATACATTTCGTGTGTCGCATTTAAGAGCCGACAAGGCTAAAAAATGTCGTGAAACGTGTCTGCACTTTCAACAAGGCCTGGTTATTGCTAGATTTGTTCTGCTGTGGTTCACGTTTCTAATCATCACCATTGGTCAGGCCTCGTGTTGACGATCGATTCCATCTACAAACCTCAAATCATTTGAGTATTAAGCACTTCCTATTGTCATCATAGCGTCTGTGACAGTGGTATTATATCGCTTGTCTCTCGCGGCAAAGATATCGGGTTCACTCTCCGATTGTGGCATACTCAAGTATACCCAGCTGTCGATGGGTTTCTGATTAAGCGTCATGTAAGACACATGGTGGTCTCCCCTCTTCCGCTCGTTAAAGTATATAACCATTCAGACAATTTATGCAACTGGCTGCACACACATTAGTAACACATCATTCCCCACAGCAATATTAAAAGTACTTTCTGATTGTTCGCAAACGAATAATAACAAAGTCAAGACTTCACTGGTCAAGTCACCACACCATAGACATGCTTGAGCCCCAGTGCGCTGAAGTCTGCAGACACGCATTGTCTGCTGTCGGACCACTATTGACATTACATAATCATCATCAAGTGTAATGCATCTAGACCTAGATCATCAATCCCTCCTCAACTAGACCTAGATCATCAATCCCTCCTCAACTAGACCTAGATCATCAATCCCTCCTCAACTAGACCTAGATCATCAATCCCTCCTCAACTAGACCTAGATCATCAATCCCTCCTCAACTAGACCTAGATCATCAATCCCTCCTCAACTAGACCTAGATCATCAATCCCTCCTCAACTAGACCTAGATCATCAATCCCTCCTCAACTAGACCTAGATCATCAATCCCTCCTCAACTAGACCTAGATCATCAATCCCTCCTCAACTAGACCTAGATCATCAATCCCTCCTCAACTAGACCTAGATCATCAATCCCTCCTCATCTAGACCTAGATCATCAATCCCTCCTCAACTAGACCTAGATCATCAATCCCTCCTCAACTAGACCTAGATCATCAATCCCTCCTCAACTAGACCTAGATCATCAATCCCTCCTCAACTAGACCTAGATCATCAATCCCTCCTCAACTAGACCTAGATCATCAATCCCTCCTCAACTAGACCTAGATCATCAATCCCTCCTCAACTAGACCTAGATCATCAATCCCTCCTCAACTAGACCTAGATCATCAATCCCTCCTCAACTAGACCTAGATCATCAATCCCTCCTCATCTAGACCTAGATCATCAATCCCTCCTCAACTAGACCTAGATCATCAATCCCTCCTCAACTAGACCTAGATCATCAATCCCTCCTCATCTAGACCTAGATCATCAATCCCTCCTCAACTAGACCTAGATCATCAATCCCTCCTCAACTAGACCTAGATCATAAATCCCTCCTCAACTAGACCTAGATCATCAATCCCTCCTCAACTAGACCTAGATCATCAATCCCTCCTCAACTAGACCTAGATCATCAATCCCTCCTCAACTAGACCTAGATCATCAATCCCTCCTCAACTAGACCTAGATCATCAATCCCTCCTCAACTAGACCTAGATCATCAATCCCTCCTCAACTAGACCTAGATCATCAATCCCTCCTCAACTAGACCTAGATCATCAATCCCTCCTCAACTAGACCTAGATCATCAATCCCTCCTCAACTAGACCTAGATCATCAATCCCTCATCAACAGTCTATTCTGTTAACATTTTAGCACTTAACGTGTCCCTTGTTTTGGCAACCATCTTGCCTTGTCATTCGAAATCTTCATTCTGTTTAAATGCTCTTGCCTTAATTGTTTTCTATGAACCTCTCTCTGAATTCGTTTCCAGTGAATTTTTCTTTATCTGGTTAAAACTATTTTTTTTACTTTTTTGTGTGTTAAAGTTAGTAGTAGACATTAACTTTTTTCTAGTACTGTATCTTCATTTTGACTTTCTAGCCTATCAATTGAGTACGAAACAGTATCCGCGCGACTAATTTATGGTGCGGCAATTGTTTGTTCTGTTTATTCATCGTCTAAAATTCGAATCCATAATTTTTTTAATAACACACCTTTGTTTTCTTCACCGTTTTTTGTGTGGTTATATTGAGAAGCTGATTAAACTGCTAGAATCACGTGGAACACATTTTAGAACTTTTACAAATACACGCCAACTACTCCTGTGTTATCATTTCAAGATCTGTTCGTCTTTCGTGTTTCTTTTTGTTTATTTCGTGATCTCTTTTCCTTGTGTTTTGGTCTGCCTTTACATCTCTTCTCTTTGGTGGTTCCAGAACAGAGACTACCTTGTAATACTATAAGCAGGTTTCCATAATGTGTATCCAATGCTAGAATCTTCTCCTCGCTTCATGTTCCATTTATGTATGTATGGGCCTTTGCAACAGTTTTGAACTTATTCATCCATTTCAATATCTCGATTTAAGGCAGTCATCCATGTATGAAAGTCCGTACTTATTTAGTTGTTTTTTGTTGTTCTCTGCATCGTAGATGTATACAATAGAACAGACATTGTAGATGAAGGTTTACATATCTGTGCTGGACTTCAATTCTTTCGATTTAATAAGGTCAATACAATGAAAACTCCTCTCTTCCTTTGTATTCTTATTTTTGATATAATTATCTGCACCTCTTGCCTTGTCCATACTGCTTTTCAAGATGCATGAACGATTTCACATCTCGTAAAAGTGTATCACTCGTTGCATTTATTCTCATAATCTGTTCTGTTTGTACTGTTGCACATGTCTATCATATTTCCTTTTGTTGCAGTTTTCTCTGCCTCTCATTAATGTATTTTCTGCATCGTTACAATAGTTTCTGCTGATGTGCATTCTTTATGTTGCATTCTCTTTTTATCAGAACTTCTCCATGTCATGTTTCATATATTTATTATTCTCCCATAGCTCTTCCGTATCCTCTGTTTTTCTTTTAGTTGTTGTAACGTGTGATACATCTTAAATATGACTTTCAATGTATCTTGCGAGCCCATGTTACTGAGGAATCTCGCACTGAACTGTTGTATCCGGTTATATGATATTGTATACCTTATTTCGTTTTTACTTTTGTCTATCAGATGATGGTGGTTTGATATCACGTCTGCACCCTTACATACTTTTGCATCGTGTAATGATGGTCTAATCCATCTCCCCCCTCCCTTTTTTCCTCTCTCACACACACACACACACGGCATGTGTGTTTAAGTGTACATATGATTGATCGGATTTTTAGTCCTGTGGTCTGGTGATACATCACCGGTTATTTTAAATCACAGAAGCCCATTACTAACTCTCCATTATCATTGTGAGTCCCAACTCTACAGTTTCTCATCATCTCCTTAAAACCCGTTATTATTATTCCCAACCATCGCATTGAGGTCTCCCATAAAAATCGTATGTCTCTACTTCTCATTTTAGCCATGCTATTTCGAAGTCTGGTATATAATTAATCCTTCTTTTATCGAATCATCATAGCCATTAGATGGTGCTCACAATTGAATGTCTATCTTATCTTATTTTTGTCAGTTTTGAAAGTAGCTAATATTATTCCGTGTTCCACTGCCTCCCATTCCATAAGTGCAATTTGCGTCTCTTGATAGGATTAGGCCGCACCAACACTGCAGTATAGATCTGCTGCATCGTACCATGAGAACATCAGCATTTCCCCATGTGATATCTCATCCAGCGTACCATGAGAACATCTGCATTTCACCATGTGATGTCTCATCCAGCGTATCATGAGAACATCAGCATTTCCCCATGTGATGTCTCATCCAGCATACTATGAGAACATCAGCATTTCTCCATGTGATGTCTCATTCAGAGTACCGTGAGAACATCAGCATTTCCCCCTGTGCTGCGTCTCATCCTTTTAACTCCTTCCCACCTTATTTCGACCAGTTCCAGGATACCAATTGTGTAGTTTCTCATCTCCTGCTACATGCACAGCCTTCCTATATCTGTGTATTGCGCGAACATTTCAAATTCATGCGACTTTCTATGCCTCGTGTCATTAACCCTATTCACAGAGTACGTTTCTCTGACTTCGGTCGTTGAGTTTGTATATTTCTGTTTAGTTGGCTTGTCCATATTTGTTGACATTTTTGTGGCTCAAAATGTCTACAGGATGAGGCAACCGACCCCATCATAAACCCTCCTAAGTTGCTTCTTTTGACATACTTGGCAGAGTTACAGTTATACATTCTGTGTTCCCCTTTCGGGCATGGCAACATTGGACCGAGTCTCTATTTCTCAACGCGGTTGTTTTTGTTAATCTGGCGGATCAACAATTCGAAAACATTATATTATGATATATTAGAGATATTATTTTGCCTATCTCTGCCAATGTTTGTTTTAATCTTTTACACCATCACTTTGATATATGTGGCCTTGTTTCTTCCCATTCCTCTCTATGTTTATGGGCGTAACTCACTCTAATGGCCCGAGTCAGAACATCATAGACGCCCCCAGACTGGCGGGATCCCGGAAATATTTGGTTTCTGTATGGTTAATAGTTATTATTCTGCAAGTGGGATACATTTGAGATTTGTCATATATTGATTATGATTGTTGTGAGCCAAGGATAACAAGATTAATGTATGTCCTGTGATATTATTGTGTTGCCACTGGACACTGCTTGTCTGTCTGTCGGTCACTGTCAAATATATACATATGATGATTATATCCGCTCGTATATCACCTTGTCCGTCTCCAGTCATTCATTTATCGACATATCTATCGATGTCTCTGTTTGCATGTCATTTTCACGTAGCATGTCGTTTGCAGGACGTCGCTTTCATGACAGCCGATCTGTATGACACTCGATCTCTGACCAGCTCTCCCGCCTCTGCCACCGTCAACCCCAGAGCCTCTGTAATGTCCCTTGTCCGTCTTCTCCTCGGTCTGACTCGCCCTCTTTGATCAGGTACCATACCCTCCAGTATCGTTCTTTCTAGGTCATTGTCACGTTTGATCTGGCCAAATTATGTTTAATTTCCTAGACGTAATGTTGTTTACCAACCAGTTTTGTTATTTACACCGCTCCTGTGAGGTTTCTGCGTTATTCTATTCCGTTGTATTTTTAGCACACTCTTGTAAAATTTTACCTCGAATGATTCAATATTCTTCCGTATCTTTCTCAGTACTTTCTCTCTAAACTGACTAGTTGTTCTCATAACTACTTCAAATAAAACGTTATTGCCAATAGTTTAGAGTGTGATACAATGAACTAAAGTTAGTACAACGATAATTATCTGGGGTAAACACGCTTTGTTTGCAATAATTAAATACTAGCGGGGCACCCCATCCTTATTGATTACATCGCCACGATTGTTAATAACAGAATAAATAATTAGAGGTTGCTAACATTAACTAGCAATGGCAAATGGGGAGAGCTACCAAAATAATCGCGCCTGTTAATGATATTCTCCCTGCCCATATGCCCTTTCCATAGAAATTACTCACATTTGGTGGTACACCGCTTTCAAGAAGAATGAACAAACTACACTTCCGTTTGTACTCGCGCCAAAGCTGTGCACATATTGCTCATCTGTACTGCAACGTGTTGCTGGATTTTCAGATAATGATCAAATTGGCCGGATAATTTTAGGAGCCATTATTTCTCCTGACACACCAGGAAAAACGTTTGACATGTAGTGGAAAAAGGTCCCACTTTTTCCCGCGCTGACTCCCGAAATGTCAAAGCCTGGTGCGCCATGCCTATTGGATATCATTAATTTACTTTGCTTTTGACGTTGAGCACATTGCATCCCTTTGTCGGAGCGGTCCTGGCTAGCTTTATATATACATTTAGTTTTAGCTTCACGTAAAATGTGGGTGAGTGGCTTTGGTCTTCTGCATTTATTTATGTAGATATAGAGGTTAATTAAAGGTGTATATCTTTTGTCGATATTTGCTGCCAGATTGGTCTTTGATTTTTAAACTGGAATTACATTTTGATTTTAAATTCTTTTATAAAAGTATATTTTAGTACATGTCAATATTGTGTCTTCGATTTGTATAATTTATTGTTCACTTTAGCACCATACAGAGTTTTGGTTGTGTAATTTCTTCTTAATTACCCTGTCTGTACCAGTTTTTTTTCAAAATGTTAACTCGAACATTACGAATTATGAGTTTATTTATGTACCAAATTTAAGTATTAAATTATTTCAGATGTGGGAAAAGATAGAAGTTATACATGTATTTTGATATTATTTGATTATTTATATTATATCTTGGGATATATTTATAAATTTTGGCAGGCTCTGATGAGTCTTCTAAGTCAGAATAAAAAACGTTAAGTTAAGTAAACTACTTGGAATAGGCGTGAAACGACTAAGCTACTAGAATTCTTATAAATAATTAATATGAATAATAATCATTCCTGTCCTTTATTATTCAAGTAGGAACATGTAGCCCACCATTACAGTCGATCTACTATAAAAAGTAGGAAGCTTTTGCGAAAGCATCTATGTGCACTTGTAAGGACGGTTTCTCAGTGAATTTTTTCTACATTGTGATGCTACCGAACGCGTGCAGAAGACTTTTTAACATATATACTTGATGTAAAGCCTGCCAGATCTTATAATAACAGCTTATTCACAGCAAAGGCACGTAATTAGTTTCTCATGATGGACTCTGTCAATGTGTCTTTTTTAGTCTATAAATACTTCTTTCTTCTATATATTTTTCTGCTAGTGTCCCTATGCAACATAGGTATATGTGTGGTTCATCAAGCTGATTGTTCTTTTGGCTACACTAAGTTTATGTGGGGTTCATCAAGCTGATTGATCTTTTGGCTACACTAAGTGTATGTGTGGTTCATCAAGCCGATTGATCTTTTGGCTACACTAAGTTTATTTGTGGTTCATCAAGCTGATTGTTCTTTTGGCTACACTAGTTTATGTGTGGTTCATCAAGCTGATTGTTCTTTTGGCTACACTAAGTTTATGTGTGGTTCATCAAGCTGATTGTTCGTTTGGCTACACTAAGTTTATGTGTGGTTCATCAAGCTGATTGTTCTTTTGGCTACGCTAAGTTTATGTGTGGTTCATCAAGCTGATTGTTCTTTTGGCTACACTAAGTTTATGTGTGATTCATCAAGCTGATTGTTCGTTTGGCTACACTAAGTTTATGTGTGGTTCATCAAGCTGATTGTTCGTTTGGCTACACTAAGTTTATGTGTGGTTCATCAAGCTGATTGTTCTTTTGGCTACACTAAGTTTCTTGAGTAATGTTGTAAAAACTTGATGTAGTCAGGGGATGCAGCATAGATCCTATTATAAGGCGTTACACAGATCAATGATTTTTATGGGAAACTTAATTTCTTTAGAGCCTCTTATTTTCTATATTTATTGGGGTCTGTTGTCCCATTGCCCCTTATCTTTTATTGCATTCTCTACTTCTAAATACTGGGATCGCCATTATTAAATATTGATGAATGCCGAAGGCAGATGTACTGGGCCAACAGGCGCAAAATAAAAACCTTAGTGCAACGCATATTGTTTTGAGGAATAGAGAAATAAGGTGAACACAAACAAATATTGATGGTTTGTTACCTCTGTTGTCGTAAAAAAGTCGCTGATATATTCTGCCCATTAGTATGATATATCTTGCTCAATAAACAAGATGGCTTCTTCCCATTCTTAATGCATCTATCTCTATCTGCTTGAGACTACCTTGTCATATTTGAAATTTGTTTTCTTTCTGCATGTATAGCTTTTGTTCTGTGCTGGTTTTCCATGTGTTCAATTATCTTGCAGTTTAATGCATCCACTGTTCTTGTCTAGTACCCTAGATTCGTGAGTGTTTTTTGCTCATTTTCTTTTCTTTTGTTTAAGATGTTGTCTGTCAGCCATACATTTTCTTAAACATGTTTGTCTGTAGAGTTTTATTTGCTGTGTGTATACTTGTTTTTATATAGTCCCTGCTTATATTCGCTTTTGGGTTTCTGGTTTTCTCTTTTGTATTGTGCCATGCTTTCTGACTAGGCTATCATAAGTGGACAGAAATAAGGAGTAGTCTGAGTGGTGTGAGGTCAAAAGTGGAGTGCCACAGGGCTCAGTTTTGGGACCAATTTTGTTCTTGAAATATATATAAACGATTTGGACAATGATATCGGATTCATGATTGCAAAATTCATGGATGATACAAAACTATGCAGAAGTGTCTCATCTTAAGCATAAGTGGATATATTGAGGTCAGGTTTAGATAAAAATGTCTATGAGGTAGAACAACTTCAGAAAGATATAAAAGGAAAGGGACCTAGTGGTTATAATAGATCATACAGGTAAATTGAGTGAGCAAGTCCAGATAGCAGTGAAAATGGTAAATGCAATGTTAGGTATGATAAAAAGAAACATAGGAGCAAGGAAGTGATAGTCAAACTGTATAAAGCATTAGTTAGACCTAGATTGGAGTACTGTATACAGGTGTGGAGACCTTATCATAGAAGAGGTATAAACATGCAGGAAATGATACAGAAAGAGCAACAAAACTGATAGTGAGATTCCAGAGACCATTATGAGGAAAGACAGAAAAACCAGTCTACATTGTCTAGAAAGAGAAGAATTTGAGGTGTCTTAATATTGGCTTATAAGATAATCAATGGAAAGGATAAATGTGAACATGTCCACTAAAAGGACATATACAACTCAACTATCCAAGACAGAAGGTTCTCTGTCAAGAGGACAAAGAAAGTTTCAAGGAATCTGGGTCCCTGACTACAGAAGGTTCTCTGTCAAGAGGACAAAGAAAGTTTCAAGGAATCTGGGTCCCTGACTACAGAAAGTTCTCTGTCAAGAGGACAAAGAAAGTTTCAAGGAATCTGGGTCATTGACTACAGAAGGTTCTCTGTCAAGAGGACAAAGAAAGCTTCAAGGAATCTGGGTCCTTGACTACAGAAGGTTCTCTGTCAAGAGGACAAAGAAAGTTTCAAGGAATCTGGGTCTCTGACTACAGAAGGTTCTCTGTCAAGAGGACAAAGAAAGTTTCAAGGAATCTGGGTCCCTGACTACAGAAGGTTCTCTGTCAAGAGGACAAAGAAAGTTTCAAGGAATCTGGGTCCCTGACTATTCTGTTTTTTATTAAAGATAACTGCCAGTTTTGGTAGCTGGAATGCTGCACAGGTGAGAGCAAAGATGAGAAACAATAAAATGAAATGTTCAATGCCAATGTAAAGTTCTTTCTATTGTATGGCCCTGAAACGTGAAGAAGAAGAACAAAAACCCAAAAGGTACGGACTTTCATAAAAGGGGGCCTCCGCAGAACCGAGAGATTGAAATGGTATGATAAGATTACTAATGTGGAGCTGTTGAACAGAACCAGACAGAACCGAGAGATTGAAATGGTATGATAAGATTACTAATGTGGAGCTGTTGAACAGAACCGAGAGATTGAAATGGTATGATAAGATTACTAATGTGGAGCTGTTGAACAGAACCAGACAGAACAAAGAGATTGAAATGGTACTTACATAGATTTGTTGAAGACCTGTGCTCCTTATGAAGCTGAATTTTTTTTGTTTTTATTGGTTCATCATAATAAAGTCAATCGTCTTCATCGTTCGTTCTCAAACTTCCATGACCAAGCCGTGAAAAGCACTTTGCAAGTAGCAGAGTGTTGTCTGGAGAACGGAATGCGATGTGTCATAGTTTACAGTTTAATTGCGAATCTCCCATTACTGTCAGAAGATCAATAGACTTATTGTGTTGAGAGTGTAGTGTGCATCATAGTATTCTTCTATTTCTACATCTCTGTGTTCTTGACTTGGTGCAAACATTTGTAGAATGGCAATATCCTATGGTTTAGCTCTTGGCTTCACAGGCACAGTTTGATCATTGTGTGTCCAAAACTGCAAACAATTATCTTTCAAGTTGCTTTCTTGTCAATATTTCGACCCCTTCGTTTGTGAGTTACTGCCCCTGAATGTATAAATGTACGCTTTTCTTTCTTTATGTAGACTGCATCTGTGAGTATTGCCTCTGCCACACCGGATAAATCAAGATTTATATCACTGGCCACTGAAATTAAACTGTCGAGTTTTTCCCAATCTGAGTTTTCCCAATCCGTTCAACATCCTGACATTCAATGTTCAGTTTTTAGGCACAGCCTTCCAGTTTTGATGTGGTCTTTCTCAATTTCCAGAGAATTCAGAGAAGCATTCGTCATTATAGACCTCCTTACTCACTAGAGGAGTTGCTTCTTCCTTTCGACATGTACAGCTAATTTTTCTCCAAGGGACTGAGAAGTATTATTATATTTGTATTGCATTGTTTGTCCTTTCATTGCACACGATGGGTTCATAAATGGTGATCAGTTATCTTCTTTTATGACCTGACACATCTCTAGTGTGCCACACACTATGCTGTTCTGCTTTGGGAACTGTTGATCTGAAGCATCTCTAGTTTTCTGCTTCAGGAACTGTTGATCCAATATATCTCTAGTGTGCCACACACTGTGCTATTCTGCTTTGGAAACTGTATATCCAATACATCTCTAGTATTGCACACACTGTTCTGTTCTACTTTGGCAGCTATTGATCTTAGCATTTCATCCGCCTGCCTCACTGTCTCAGTTTTTGTCTTTATGTTCTGCTTTGACTGTCTCGAGTCCATTTGCAAAGCAGCAGTAGTTGTTTGTAATCAGTGTTGGATTCAATTACTATAAGGTTAAGATTTTTAGAGAATATTATAACTTGGAACCATGGTATTCAAACAGGCATGTTAATGTCTGTTGCCAGGTAATCAATTTTGCATGGGCTATACTTATTATGTATTTTACAACTTCTGCTCTTTTTGATTTCTAAACTAGCCAAGGTATTTTTAACGTGCTCGTACAGGAGTTCGATTTCACTGCCCAGAGATCAGGGGAATTTTTACCAGTAGATCCACATGGAAGAAAACAAATCCTGATCTCCAGATCTCCTCTGTGACTACCCAGGATCCAGCACTCGATGGGGTCCATGTTACCTTGAGACCACTGAGCCCCCAATATTATTTTAAAAGTTAAAAGCAGATACAATTTTAATAAACTTGATATTTCTTAAAAGAGAAACTACACACAAAGACCTATTTCAGAACCTCATTTACAAATGTAGTTGTAAAATATGGAATTATTCAAACAGTATTTTTTGAAAACAAATATATATATATATTTAGTTTTGTATAATAGGCAGAAAATTTGTGAACACTAGAATACAGCACTGATATCTAAAGACTTGAGAAAGGTGTTTTCTAATTTATATTGGTATATTTTATTCAAAATTTATAAAATAGATGTTTGTGTTTCTACTGTCTAGATGTCATGAGTCTTTGGCCACTGCAAAGTCACTTAAAAAACTGTGCTTGACTCGTAACTTCATAATGAAATATTACATGTAACAAAAATCATCACTGCTGAAGCCCACATTTGCTTTGATGCAGGTTTCCTGCAAGGAGACCTACTCAGTATTGGCTCTATACCCTTGTTAGAGTGATAATGAAATGAGGTGCACAATATTTTTGCTTACTATGAGATGAGATGATTGAAATTATCCAGCTGTGTTGTTTGTCTCTGACCTAATAATCGGAACATTATGATATTATCCAATTGTAGACAGTATGCCATAAGTAGCTGTCTTAATTATACTTTCAGCACATGGTGCAGAACCAGATGACTCCGACATTCACATTTCCTCAAGCTACCAGCTTAGAGGAGTACCATCAGGTTGTCGCCAGCCAGGCAGCAGGACAAGCTGCAAGTCTAGCAGGTTTGCAGAATGTAGGAGTAGCTGTTTCAGCAATGTCTTCGGAACCAAATGGTCAGACCATCTACACAACTACCCCAATTACATCTAATGGTACTGCTGACCAGCAAACAGTAAGTTGCTCTGTTATAACGAATCTTTCATATTTTAATATAGGTTTTATTTTGTTAAATATTCTTGTCCTGTTTTTACTTCTTACGAAGTAAGGTCTTACCACAACTGCATTTGGTCTCTTACAAATGGCCTATTTCACAGCATTTATGTGTGCTCTTTCAGTGGTGGTTTCTGTAACAGTTTGTTTTACTTGTTGAGGCTGCTTGCCTCAGGCTCAACCCTTTTTTTAGTCACCTTTTATGACATGCTTGGATAGTTGTATTGGGCATATTTTTTCTTTCATGGTTGGTTAAAATACACATTTTTTGTTTCTTTTTCATCAGCCAATTAAAAAAGATATTTATTATCATAATTATACATTTGCAAATAGAAAATAAAGCATTCACTTTTTGTTAAAATTAAACAAGATTGTATTTCTTTGTAGTAATTAAACTTTTCTCTTCTTCTGTTCTTCTGTGTTTGTTTTCAATCTCCCGCTACCAAGCCCTGAATAGGGCTTTCGAAGTAGCAGGATGTAATCCGGAGAACGGAATGCGCTGTGGCGCTGGTTTACAGCTTCACTGCGATATTTGCACCTTTCAGTCCAACACATCCGTCTTTGGCGAAACTTTTCTCTTCAAATATTGTCGAGATGTCATAAAACTTAAACTATCTTTTTTTTTGGTGAACTTTCTTGTAATGTTTTATTAGGTCTACTATTCTTAGTTTCTGAGTTCATTGTTAACGAATATGTGTTTGCAGATCTATCCTGCATGATATGTTAAGCATGCAAACAGAAACATAAATATACAAATAAGATTTGTTTGGATTGGCACTTGTCTGCATGAGCTTAAAATGCTAATACAATTGTTTGCTTAGTAGGAAGCAACATTTTCATTCTTTTAAAATAAAATATTACGGGAAGTATTTTAATATAAATAATGGGAAATGTAATTTATCAAATGAATATAAAAATCATTTACCTTTTTCAGGGAAAGAAGAAAATAATTCAAATCATAAGCCTGTATGTAATAGGCTATTCATGTATAACAATTTAATATTTTTATTCAAATGGTTTAACAGATGTCAGAAATGATTACATTGAATATTCTATAAAAATTTTAGAAGAAAAAACCTTTCTAAAGTCTTTAGATATCAGTGTTGCATTCTTGTGTTCACATAAATCCTGTCTATTAAATATACTATTTATCTCCGTATCTTTGCCATGAATTATGTTAGAATGTGTACATTGCTTTTGTCTTCTGAAAATTGCTTTGTATGTTTGACAAGATTACTTAAACATGCTTCACACAGGCTAATGAAAATGGGTGTAGTACATTTCTTGTAATATGTTGCTTCATTCAGCATTGCAAAAATTTTACTTCAAAGTGTAATATTCCTAATCATCAATTTATAAAACATAATTCTTGTAGTTTTATGATCTCATTTGACTGGCACACTATGTGATCCTCAGCTTCCAATCATTCAATACCCATTCATTGTGCTCATGACATCAAGTATACAAATAATTGCAAGAAAAGGTCAACCCAAAACAATGCAAGCTAAGATTTTCGTGAAGTCAGGGTAACAATAAACCAAATATGGTATTGGATTAACTCCCAAATACATTCTCTCAAATTAGTAGTTGTCCTACCTGAACCTGTATTTGGACAGGGACCATTCTTTGAAAAAAATCCAAACATTTTTACAAATGACAACGTAATTGATGTATCAAATTGTTTAGTCTAGCTCATTCCATTTGATTTTGTAATTATTGACATGTAATTGCTAGTCGTATTATATTTTTTAAATTGCTGTAACATATCGAATCATAAAAGAGCATCTGATTAGTGTAGTGGTAAAGCACTTGCATTTGACAGCAAACATAATGGGGTTCAACTCCTGCTACCATCACACTCCAGGGGACTCAGCTGTAAATGGGTACACTTACGATTAGCTCGAATTTAAACCCCGACCGTTTGAACACCAGGCAAACGGCTTGACCGCTTCGCCACAGATACCCCCAATCTATATAGTCAAAAGTTGCTAAAGAAGGAAATTATGTAACAGTGTATAACTTATAGTGGAATTATGTTATTATTGGTGCTAGTGAGAATATTGAACAGGATCATACTAGAAAGATTAAATGAGGTCATGGACAAACAAATTAGAGAAGAACAAGGCTTCTAATTAAAAAAAAGGTCAGTGCAGACTAGATAACTACACTGAGTATAGTTGAACAAAGTGTGGAATGGAACTCACCACTCTATATCAGATTCATTGACTATAAAAAGCATTTGATAGCTTAGACATAGAGAATCATTCTGCAAGTTGCTCAGACATAATGGAGTGTCCCTGAAGTTCTCTAAAATAAGTAAGAAAATATTTGAAGATATGAAATCTAAAGTTCTTCATGAAGGTCAACATTCTGTGCTGATTGATATAAGAACTGATGTGTGACAGGGATGTTTCTTTTCACCATTGATCTCCCTGCTGGTAATTGACTGGATTATGAAGACAACAACATCAGCTAACCATAATGGAATTTCATACAATTTAACAAAACAACTTGTTGATATGGATTTTGCAGATGACTTGGCTCTACTGTATCACAATCAATAATTAGATACAAAATAAAATCAGTATAATTGAGAAGATATTGCAGAAATTGAGACTGAGAATACACATAGCAAAATTTGTGAGAATATATACAACTAACGACAATCAGATTGTGGTGAGAGACACTCCTCAATCATTCATATATCTTATTAGTAATATACATAAAGTGTTAGGTGCAAATAAAGATATCAAAATAAGACTTATTAAATCCAGCACACAAATTAAAAAGTGTGTTCTTTGGTATGGACCTCAAACTTGACGAAAAACATAAACCAAATAAGTACAGACTATCATAAATAAGTGAAGACCATGTGGGCCTGTGTTTAAGTGACACGGCTCACAACTCGAAGGTACTGGGTTTGCTCCCCATCACAGCACCAGCAGTTATCCGGGGGATGCAAACTCTAAGAAAGTACAGGAGGAAACAGACCCTTACATAAAATGCATGACGAAGTGCTTACACAGAATAGAGATATTGAAATGGAATGATAAGATCACTAATGTGAAGCTGTTAGAATGAACCAGACATACATCAGTGAAACATGATGCGAGGACAAGGCGCTAGCATTAAATAGGACACACACTGAAGAAACCAGTTAATAGCAAGGCGGTCTTTGTTCTGAAATTCCAACAGCAAGAAAAGTAGTGATAATTGTAAACACACATAGAGATGAGAGTTCAAGATGAACTAAATAGAGAAGACATGGACAGAGCTTAAATGAATGGCATTGGACAGGAGGACCTGTGCTCCATGGGGAACTAAAATATTTTAATTTGATTGATATACAGACAAATTTATTCAAAGAATATCTTCTTCTTCTGCGTTCGTTCTCAATCTCAAACTACCAAGCCCTTAACAGGGCTTTGCAAGTAGCAGGATGTAGTCCAGAGAACGGAATGTGTTGTGTCACTAGTTTACAGCTTGATTGCGATATTTGCACCTTTCATTTCAATACATCTGTCTTAAGCAGATTCAGAGAGTAGAATATTATGTAAAAGTGTCACCTTAATCAACCAATTAGTAATTGTCATATTGCTGTAGGAAATGCTTGTTGATTTACTGGATTTTCAAACAAAAAGAAAACAAATTCCTGTTAGAAACATTTGACTGGAGTTACCTTTTTAAAAGCAAGAAAATGTATTTAAAACAGAGTTGAGAGTAAATAAACTAAAAGTCTAGTTATTGTTTTAAGAATGCACTTTTAAATAAAGATATAAAAAAAGAAAATATGAATTCAGCTGATTTAATGTCTAATTCAACATGAAATAAACAGGATTTCTTCTTTTGTTTTTGGATATAGAATAAATAACTTTCTCTAACACTTGATTCTGTGAACATGTGTGCATGTGTTTTTGTGTGTTTTTAAACTAAATAATTTGTTGACAAATGCATGGCAGAATACACTTGGCAAATTTGGCATGAAGTTAATTTATAGTTCAGAGAAAATGAATGTATTGATCAGTTATTAACTTTATAATAATCCCTCATTATTTAAATAGTTCATTGAGCTGTGCATCCACATTTGATCAATCGTGTCATACAAGGTGCTGTTCTTTTAATCCTAAATTGGGAATTTTTAAGCATCAAAATATCTTCTTCACGAATCTTAAAGAAATTCATTTCGTAGTATGCTTTCACCATTAATATTTAATTTGAAATTTTTCATTGTCGTTATGTTGTACATTATATTGTTCTGTTATTCAACCCTCAAAGTGATGACACCTAATGAAGTATATATAACATTCTCTAATTAATTGTCATTTGAAACATGAAACTTTAAAATTCTTAAATTTAGTGAAACAAATATTCATATAGCACCTTATTTATATATATATATATATATATATATAAAGTGCAAATTTATTTTGGTGACCATTTGCAACTTATTTAATCCACAAGTTACCAATTGTGATATGGAATCAACCATGATCCTATTTCAAACCTGTATTTATTTTGGCCTTTCTGTAACTGTTGAGATGTTGTCAATGTCATAATATTTCCTCTTCAGTTCCTGAGAGAGGCACATAAAAGCCTTTGGCTGCGAGACCTTAAAGCCGTATCTGAGGTTTGCATTCATATCATTATTAGTTACTAGTTCGGTGTGTGTCTTAAACCGCTTGCTTCCCTCTCTCACTGTATTGCCATTATATTGAAATATATATTTTCCTAGCTATTCAAGATTTCATAAGCTTTTTGAAAATATTAAAACTGAAATACATTTTTAAAAAATATTAAGATCGAAATATTGTTTTAAATTTATATAAAAACCCCAGCCTCAGTGATATTGTGTATATAGTAAAATTATATAACATAAATATCTCTGAGTAATGGATGTTTGAGTATTTATCACCCACGGTAAAGCAATCCAGATCAATATCTGGTCTTGGCACTATAATACCCAGTTGTAAATGGACACCTAACTTACAGTTAGAAAAGGCAAGGCAGTGAGGAAAGGAACTGGCCAACCCCAGCCTCAGAAAAAGCTGAGACCTAGTACAATGAAGTCTCTAACACTCTGTAACTTGATGGCAGTGTCTGCTATGGAACTAACAGTTTAAACAAAAAATATAGTATTCCTAATAGTTTGATTATTGCTGTACCAACTTGGCACTTGATAGTGCCTGAAATGTTTTCATTCTAACAAATGTTTTGTATTGTTAGATATGGGCTACTTAATTTAAATTACTTATTTAATATTTTAATAATCAGGCGTGTATTATTTCTGACAGAATAGTAACATGATATAGGTCACAACTGACCCAGGTTAGAATAAAAAAACTAAACAGGAGTGACACTAAACCAGTTTAGACCTGAATGAAGGAAACCAGTTTGGAACTGAAGGAAAGATCCAAAGAGATAATCAACAGAAGGGAATAAAAATACTTTTCAGAGGTGATTAGGCACACTCTGACAAAGGCACATGTGGTTAATATAAGAGACATTATTTTGGAGTCTCCAAGGCAAAAGAAATAAGAGAAAACACATAATGAAGAGAGTGAAAATTGATGGCCAGACATGAGAAAGAAAAAATCTATCTGGATATGATGGACAGTTCTAGATGAAGGCCCACGCACCACAGGAGCGTGACATGTAAAGGAAAATTGATTTACAATTAAATAACCTCATGTTTGGTCAGGCATAACATACTGATCGGACAATGTTAGTCAGAGTCAGACGAAATATACTAACCAAGACAACCACCTCACTTAAATGCAGTTCTCCCTGGAAACAGACTTTTTAATGACAGTGTGACTAATGTGAGGGATTGATGTGATCCCCATAGTAGTGAGTGACATGCAGATGAAGCCAAGCATAGCACAACCGCTTGGACGACCTCATTCCACCTTCATCTGCACACTGAGAATGGAAGCAAAGCTGCAACTCGCCACCTAATGCTCTTTTCAGGTTGCGCAAAAGAGTAAATGTTTTTCATTGTGGGCATTCAACAATAACAACAAAATAATATGTTAAACAAAAATATAAGCATTAAAAATCCACAAAAATATTGCGCTAAAATGCATTTAAATGCAAAAAGTTGCGCTAATAAATCTTTGTGTATTAAAAGCAAAATAGTACACTATATATATTTTAAAACAAAATATTATACTTCAAATATATGCATTTAGATACAAAATGGACTGTATTCACTGACATTTACATATGAGCATTGACAAGAATAAAGCATTGTATGCACAAATGTTATGTGAGAAGTATTGCTTTATTTAATTGATGGCAATACTGCAGCTATTTAATTGATGGCAATACTGCAGCATTATTTGTTTTGTTTTGCTAATTGGTAATTCTAAGTGTGTTGATCTTATTATTGTTATCTGTCTCTGACCATTTAAAATCTATTTACATCATACCAGGTCTTTTTAACCCCATAAAGTTGATATAAAACTCACAGTGCCTGGCATCTTTTGCACACTTGAGAACCATGTCATAGCACATATAATATATAACTGTTCTCTTACTATGACATGACACTGTGTAAGTTGGCAGTGTAAATAAAGCCAGCACAGCATACATACATTTCTGTTGTTTCCATCAGTATTCAATCCTACCCTTACATACTCTGTGAAGGAAATCTTAAGTCACAGGTTCTGCTACAGAATCCATAATAGATTACATTCATGTCATTCACTAAACCAGTGATTCCCAACCGCAAGTCCTCGGACTGATGCTGGTCCGCGAAAATGGAAATTGCTGCTAAACCCCTTATCTATTTGCTGCTCGAATACAGGTTATTTTTTTTAATGGCTATAGAATTTTCATTTTATAATATTAGCCTTAGCAACTAATAGACAAAATACTATATAAATAATGAGAATTTTTTTCTGCCTGAACGGTCAGCGAAAAATTATAATTTTTACCGGCCGGCGAACAATTCTTTTTTGGTTTTCACTGGCCCACGAACAATTTTTCCTGTTTCACCATGCCATAAGGGTAAAAAGGTTGGGAAACACTGCACTAAACTACACACAAACTATAACAAATAACTCAGAGCTGTCATTCAAATTATTATAATTAGAAAGTGAACCGATTATAAAATTAATTTGTTTCTTTTGTGTTATTCTGTCAATTTTTGAGAGGGCTTCAAATGAAAACATTAAATATATTTTGTTGGTTAATTTATTCTGAACAAGTTGAACACAAATGTATCATTTTTCAACATAGTCACCATTGCGTATGATACAAGTCCCGCAGCGCCTACCAATTGCAAGGATTCCTGTAGAAAACAATTTTCTTGGTCGTATGTGCAACTGCTCATGCACCCCCTGCTACACCTCTTCATCAAACCTGAAAGTCTTTACTCCCAGTCTTTCCTCTAAAATAACGCCTCGTTCATCCCAAAAGAGAGTCAACATACCTTCCCAGCAGATTACTTCGTGGAAATCTTCAGTTTCAATGAGAAAGTATGGTGCCATTCCTTGCTCATTCTCCTCAATGCAGGCTCATGGTAGTGAACCCAAGTTTCATCTATAGTAACAATTCTTGCTAGGAAACCATCACTTTCTGCCTCAACGCGCCACAAAAGTTCCTGATAAGCACCAATGCGTTGTCATTTCAATTCTGGAGTAAGCTGCCATAGCACCCACTTTGTGGTACTGTAGCACATCATGGATGTTGTGGTGTGCTGAACCTTGACTGATGTCCAGATGTGCGGTAATTTAGTTCACAGCCAATCTGCAATTTTTCACTACTCTGTGTGTATGACCCGGTCGTGAACAGTCTGTCACAGAACTGACGCCATTTCTGAACTTCCTGCTCCACTCATACACTTGCTGGAGGGAAAGGCATGCATCACCATACTGGACCTTCATTTCTATAGTTTTCACCCTTTCACTACTCTAAAAACGGAAAACAGAATGCTCCTCCTCTTTGGTGCATGTCAGTAGTGGGGGCGGCCATATTTTTTCTGCAATTATGACATCATTATGTTTGTCTGCACCATGATGTCAGACACTCTTGACATTCTTAACAGGTTACAATACAAAGGCATGGTTTTTCTATCCCACTTTTAAGGTTTCCATGTGAAGCCCCCCTCGCATACAGAAAATAGCATACAGAAAATATTAGAAGACCTAACATTTAGATGATCTCATTTATTGGCCTGAATCAACAAGTTTTTATTTATGTAGGTTTTCCAGAAAAATGCAAATTTTTCTAGTGATACATAAACACAAGAATATGTGTATACTTTTTTTTTTTATTCCTTAGTTTATGTATTAAGTTGGTTTTAAAAAAATAAGTTGACATTTGTTGACATTGCTACCATTAACTGTTCGAAATCATTTTTATTTTTTATTCCTACTATATTATGAGTAGAGACATCAAAACATCACATAGTTTTAAAGTAGTTTAGTCAATTAAGATAGTTTATGCTTCTCTATTTTTGAAAATTCCTAAGTGTGTAGTTAGTTTTGCATTTACTATCAGTATTTGGTTTTATATTTATGAATATTAAATTTGTAAATAAGAAACAATTAATCCAAACATAACACACACACATTCCCCCCACCCGTATTCTATTTTACAATATGGTGACAATCCTATTTTATGGATAGGAACCTAAGACATTTAGTAAATATTAAGAATCATATGGACTTTAAAAGATTAAATAAAGGTGTCCTAAAACAGATCAATGTACAAGGAAGCTTTTTATATTCTCAAAAAAAAACAAAAACAAAAAATAATCCAACATTTATGGATAAATATGGAGAAGGGGACAGTTAGAACAAATTAAAGGCTGGCTACTGAGATACAAATTTTGGGAGGGGGACAAAGAGAAGATGATGGCAATGAAGAATATTTAACAATGCCAACTTTTGAGTCATAAGATATTTAACAGTGCCAACTTCTGAATCATAACATATTTAACAATGCCAACTTCTTAATCATAACATATTTAACAATGTGCTGAAATAACCACCAATAGAAGTAAGCTGTAAACAGAAAATACAAGACAGTATATAAGAAATAAAAGTAACAAGATGACTGAGCTTTAGGGAATTCATCCGAGCTGTAGGGAATTCATCCAACTGAATACCCCTTGACATTTTTTGTTGTACTTACACGTCTTAGCTTTGATTTCACTATCTCTTCAAAGAAGATGCTGGACATTTAATACCTGGAGTTTAAAAAATCAACCTCAGAAATGATAAAAGCTCATGGAAATGGAAGTTGTGAATAAACATTAAAACCTACTTCATTTAATGAACTCCTAAAGAAAGAAGAAGAGGCTAGAATTGTTTTTAATTGTCAAGTACAAAATACAATGTGCATGTAGCTTCACCTTCCACTATTTTGTATTAATTATGATTATAAAACTGTAAATAGGAGATTATTTTATCTGTGTATACTCAATACATAACTGTCAATTTATGGAAATTTAAAATTGTCAATCAATTTGTCTGTTGTAGTTTTCTGTTATATGTCTTTGAATTTGCCTTACTTATATTACCAATGCTGTGCATATATATGGTTGCATACTAAATATTGGCTCACTGTTTTTATGTAGTGTGCACAGTTTTTGTTTGTTTTTATAAATTAATTTGCATGGTATCCATTTCATACTGCTTGTGCTGGGTCAAATTGTACCCAGGAATCTATTTGAGAAAGATTGATGTTATAGAATATAAACATTTTAATCAGAATATTTTATATCTGAAATGTTTTTTTCTGTACTTACTGAGGCATTTCTTTCATATGTGTGCTATATTTTGAAGACCGTAGTTTATTTAAGAACATCCTACACATATGAATGTTTTACTGACAGATCTATAATTGTATGTGAGAAGTGTAACATCTAAGCTACATCTCCTGTATCCTAAATGCAAGTAATGGGCTTACTTGTCTTAGCAGTCTGGCTTGGCTTCGTTTGTTCTCAATCCCCCACTACCAATACCAAACCCTGACATGGGCCTAAGTAGCAAAATGTAATCCAGAGAACGGAATGCGTTGTGTCGTAGTTTGCAGTTTGACTGCGATATTTGCACCTTTCGGTCCAACACATCCAACCTCAGCAAGCATTTTTTGAGTACATGGTTAGCATTCCCTCTTCGATCCCTTCTCCTTAGCCAGTCTGCTCTGTTGCAGCCTGCTATCCAGGATCACCATGTAGAGGTGTAGAAGGGTCTTGGCAGCTCTGGTTCGCTGGCCCTGACGCTAGCAGTCAGCTATGGGTTGCTGACTGATGCAACTCATGCACGGCTCAACATCTTGATCCTGATTGGTTTTTTCGTCTTAGCAGTCTTCTGTGCAGATTAAAGAAAAGGAATGCTAAACTATGATGTAAAGTACAATAAACTCTACCCTAAACTGGTCAATTCTCAGTAAGCCTAAACTATACTGCATTCTTTTTGGCTATGCCGTGACCCAGTGCATGTAATTTCAATAGGCATTTCTGTAGAGTTTATCTTGGTTAGCGATTGACTATCCCTAGCTTGCTTGACTTGTCTATCTTGGGAGACCCTGTAGTAGCTAGGTTCCTGCCTGCATAGCTCCTAGGAATCATTGGGACACACAAGCTCCTCTACCATTACAAAGTGGAGACAGGACAGAAACGATACAGCTGTAAATGAACTTATAGCAGATTTTTTTTATTAGTTCAATATCTTTTTTGTCTAGATGCAAATAAGATACAACAATCTGGTAGTGTACTTCATTGTCTTTTTCCCATTATATTTATTATTCTCTGTGAGGTTTTTCTCACTGATTCATTTTCATACGCTCATATGCATTTCATTGTTTCACCTGTGACATTATGTGTTTGTTTAATTAATTTCATGATTGTGCATATTAATTATTTGATTGACTGTTGTAAATGTTTTTGTCTTTCTGGCATGAACATATTTGGCAATATGTTTGACACTTTTTCTATGTATTTTGTAAACTGCAACATATATACTTCAAAGAGTCTCAGGCAACATAAACGACAAACGTATACCAGGGATTCCCATCCTTTCCTCATTCAGGACATTTGGTTGACACACGACATTCGGTTGACACACACTTGGTTGACACACGACACTTGGTTGACACACGTCACTTGGTTTGCACACTTAATTTACATTGCAATGCTGAAACAATAATATTCCATATTGTTTACAAAGAAATTCTCTTTTAAAGTAGAGTACATATTGGAATAGCAACAATTGACATATATGAGGCGTGTTCAAATGAAACTGGACCTAACTGCAGCAAATGAACATACGTACAAAGCGCATGATGACATCACTTCTGATGTAAACAGCATATACCAGCCGTCAAGTTTGCAAAATTTTGTTATCCTCTGACTCATAGTTTCTACAGTAGACCATTGAAAACATGGCGGGTTTTATAAGGAATCCGTCCAGAATTGATCAGAGAGTGGTGATTCAGTTTCTAAGAGCTGAAGGATGTCGACCAGTTGACATTCATCACAGAATGCAGGCAGTGTATAGTGACAAAAGTGTGGCGAGCGTAAGCTCCGGCGATGGTCCTCCTAAATGCAACCCCTGCTGCATCAATTTTTGGCGATGGCGTTTTCTAATGCAACAATATGCACATGACCTGGTCTCGGAAGATCTATTGTTAACTCACGTCCTTCTTTAAACATCGTTCTTCACTGTTGTCTTTGACACATTTTTGTCTCCATACACTGCCTGCATTCTGCGATGAATGTCAACTGGTCGACATCCTTCAGCTGTTAGAAACCGTCTCACACTCACCATGTTTTCAACGGTTGGTGGTTGATGGTATGTGTTGTTTACATTAGATGTGACGTCATCATGCGCATCATAAATATGTTCACTTTGTGCAGTTAGGTCCGGTTTCATTTTAACATGCCTCGTAGTTAATATAATTTTTTTTAAAGAAAAAAGAACAGCTTATACACCAGGTTTGTCTAATTTGTGACTGCTGTAAACTGTTTCACTTCACACTTAGGATATTGCATGTCACATCGGTCAGGAATCCCTAACTTATACATCATCTCTCTCTATCACTTAGGGTAACTAACTGCTATTTAAGTTTTTAGTTTCATCTTCACATTAAATTTAACAGTTACTTCTCAGAATATGCCACTTCGTCATACTAAATCATGTAAAATATATATATTAATGGTCTGGTTTTTTTGCTTTTGCTGCTTCCTCATATTAGACGGAGCTTGCAGCTGCTGAGAATGAAGTAGCCACTATACCCCCTACCAGTGGCACTATCTCTCCTAACACGGGACCAAAACGGTTACATGTATCCAACATACCCTTCAGATTCAGGGAAGCAGACTTGCGACAGTTGCTTGGGGTAAGTGCCCACACGCAGAGTTTGTTAAACTCATGTTTGATATAAGTGCAGGATATGTTGCATGTACATCGACACAATGTGGGATCAGTCTAGGACAGATCTATTCTCTCTGCATTTATGATTAACTGTTACTAAAATCTGTAGTGATGGGCCTTTTCTGTAGGGTAAAAAAAATTGCAGAGTGGAATGGGGTATACATGACAACACCCTACAGTATGAAAATGAGCTCTGAGTTTGATATCTGAGACCTCATCAATCAGAAAAGTTATCAAGTGAGACTCATAATCCTTGCGGTGGAAGGCACAGAAAGAATTGAAACGGCATGAGTGGATAGCTGACATAGAGGTTTCATACTTTTAGGAGCTTGTGGGGATCTACAGTTCTGGTCATGTTGAAGTGGACCAAGTATCTAAAGACAGAACTGGAGTGTGTGCAAGCAGTGAACTGCAAGAACTATCAGTATCAATTCCATTTGACAGAGCATATATGGGTCTGCCTGGACATTTACATCTCTTGCCTTTTATGATACACATCTGACTTCCCATCACCTTCTGATATTTTGTTCATGAGCTATTGTCCTCCAGTTGATTTACCATAATCTTTCTGTCCATTTTGAGTTTGTATAGCTTTATATTTTCAAAATATTTTAAATCTGATCTTGATATCCCTCATTACTTTTTTGCTTAAATTCTGAATATTCTTAATTAATTCTCATAAAGTATGCCTTTTTGCTCTTAACTTTGTTTATAATGTGGAACTGTTGGAAAGAACTAGAGAGATGACACAATAACATAATATTGCCACAATGCCTATTTTCCCCAGGCTGTAAGAAGAAAACTGCAAGAAGAAAAGCACCCACAAATTTATTACTGATAGTGAAATGAAAGTAAAAAAAAAGCAAACCACGGAAGACATATTATAGAACATTATAAAGACTGACCAGATGAATTTACAATACAAAAGGATAACTTTTGCCTACCTGACATCAGATAAGGATCTGACTGATTCAATGTCAGGATTCTTTGATTGCAATCACTATTATGATTATTGACCTATTTATTCATTCTATTTCTGCAACAACTTATTCCTGTCTTCAGCTCCAACCATAAATTAACTTCTTATACTGATTTAGAAGACTCTGCAGAGTCTGCGTACAACCAGTTTCATTGAAATATTTGTTTTGTTTTACATTTTTTCCCTCTAAAATCTAGGCTCATCCAATCTATTCTCAAATGCATTGATTGTTCTTTTCTCCACTACTTCCTGTGGCAATGCATTCCAAGAATTCACCACTCTCTGACTAAAAAAAGTATTTCCTAATATCTAATCTGGACCTTTCTTTAGTTAATTTGTAGCTATGCCCTCTTGTTCATGTAGGTGGTTATATTTTGAAAAAAAACATGTTATAGTCTATTTTATCCTTTCCGTTGATTATCTTATAAACCTGTATTAAGTCGACTTGAATTCTTCTCTTGTCTAGACACTGGTCGGTTTTTCTGAGTTTTTCCCCATAACTGTATAATGAGAATAAATATAAAACTCCAGTTGCTTTGGCTACTTCTCCCACTGATCTTTGTTCAGTGTATTTTTTTCCATACTGCTCTCTTCCATTGTGGGTTACAATCCACCACATGTCTAGCTATACTGTTAGGTTGTTTATGATGGTATATTACCACAATCCTTGCTAATGTCATTATATTAGCAATACTGTAAGTTACTTAGATTAAATTTCCACAATCTCTGTTTCTTAAGTTGTTAAACACAATCTTGATAGTAAGTTTGTGTGACTATAACCTTATTGATGAGATTATGTACCGTTTCTTGCTAATAGATTATGTTATCTGAATCCTGATGTATTATTTGACTGCAAGTTTGGAAAAATGGCTCATAGAATTAACTTAATTGCACCTGTGCAGCCCCTAGATGTGTGCTCAATCCCTTTCACAGCTGAAAATGTTGATGACAGAACACAAACTTCGTAGCTCTTCTAGCAAGTCAGAATTTCCACCTGACTTTGTCAGGTACCCATTTACAGCTGAGTTGAATAGGAGAAGCGGTCATCACATGAAGGAAACTACATATGCGGTCTGTCAACTGAGCACAATATGATTCGAACATGGTACATTGGGTTTGTAAAGCGTACTCACAACTGTTTAGCCACACGTTTCCCCAGATTAAAATGCTGAAACAAAGTTTTAAATTCTATAATAGTACGTGCAGTGGTACTTTGTGCTGTGCCATTAATGCCAATCTAAAATAAAACTCATGCACGAGCTCATTCTCAAACCCACATACAAAGTGATAATAAATATAATTTTAAAAATATGTATTGCTTTAGTTCTGATGAATTATATATCAATTTACATTATTTTTGCTAAAGCTTGTTTTTTTTGGATTAAATTAACTCTCTTCCTTTCCCACAGCAGTTTGGAACAATTTTGGATGTGGAGATTATTTTTAATGAACGGGGCTCAAAGGTGAGTATTGTGAATTCAGACAACCAAAAAATACCTTGATTTTACTAATTGTAATTAGAATCAAGATATTTTGGTAAATATTGCAGCATATTTATTATGAAATAAAATCACATATCACCTGGGTTAAAAAATAGTACTTTCATTTCTTTAGAAAAAATATTGGGCAGAATTTTGCAAATCATTGTGTCATAATGATATTTGCTGCTTTTTGGCAGTCAGATATTCTCAAGACAATCAGAATGATCTTAGCTGTCAACATGCCTTGATTTATTAAAAGCATTGAAAGGCCGAACTGTATAAATATGGGTCTTTATTTATTTCCCAAAAATGTTTAGACAAAGATTATGTATGCGATCTTAAATTTCCTAAATTTGCCATAACATTTTTTTTTCTGAACACCTTAATAAGTTTGCTGTAATATTTACTCTAGCTATCAGGCAGAACTAGTGTAATTAGCCATCTTTAAAAAATTTAATTTTATATTAAAAAGTGACATAGGGAGCTATGTCTTCTTCAAAGATACACGAGCATTTAAGTTCATGAAATGTCCAAATTATTTTGTCTATTATTCAAAATTAAACGGCCAAATATGCTTGTTCTGTCATTAAGAATAAAAATTATGGTAAAATGTCAAATTAAAACAGTACTTTGCTTGCATTGTTTTGTTTAGCTCAGAGTACAGTAGTTTTTATTAAAGTGTATAGATGTTCTGAAAGCATAGTGTCATCACTTTTTTTCCTAGAAGAACTGCTCCTAAAAGTCTCTGCTTGCACAAAATAATGGAAGCAAAGTTCAATAATTTACCTGTTTAAAAATTTCTGATAAAACTGGCTAGTCCAACTTTTGTGTTTTTACCCATTAAACAATAAGCTACTTATGGTTATTAAATCTTTTTAAATGATCAAAGCATACTTATTCACTAACAGGCCCTGGAAATGAAGAGTGAAAGCTTGTTATCCCAGGGATCGGAAGAAAGTCAAAAAATTTAATCTTTTTAAAGGATTAAGAGTGATTAAACAAACACATTCAGATTATTTGTCCAAAAATGGTTAGACAAGCAAATGAAATATGATATATTCCATAGAAGCAAACAATTACATGAAATATATGCGAGATGCCCAGCCGTATTTCACAATTTATAGCCAAAATATTTGAGAGATGCCTGCAGTATTTCACAACTTATAACCATTCAAAGACTAAAATCATAAGAGAATAATGAATTTCTAGCTATGTACCTGTATTCTATGGTGTCAGATTTAGTTTTTACCTTTGGCCAGTTTCATCAGAAAGTATAAGAATTTGGTAAACAATTATGACCATAGTTTTGAAATATCTAAATACAATCTCAAAATTTATTATTTTGTTGTGTGCAGTGTCAACTGCACCTCAAATTATGCAATGTCAATTTGATTTTGAAAGCATTTGAACTTTAAACAAAAAAAGGAAAATGTCATGTTTATTTGACCATTTTAATTTCCTGATTTAGGTCAAAGTATTTTGTTTAAATATTCAATAATCATATGAAGAATTTGGCATTGCATAATTTCTGTTGAATTTGTTAATCTTTATTTTATTATCTGAAAGTCTCTTATTATCTGTAATCCTAATTTAAAGTTAAATTTTTCTAAACGCTGGAGCCAAAATTTGCAACTCTATTTGGTTTACGTACATCAGGTGCCATACCAGATGTTATATTTTATTTAATACAATACAATTAACTAAATAATCATACAACCTGTCCATTTGTAATCATTGTCAAATTATGTTGGAATAACAAAAAAGGTATAATTGCAACAACAAAAATCTGGAATGACAAATAATATTGAGATTTTTGATTATGTGTAAGGGAATATTAATACAGATTTTGCCTTCTAAATGTTCTAACTTTGACTGCCTTGAAATTAAAACCATTCACATTTAATGTTCCCTTACACTGTTCATTCACTGATACTTTATTCTATCATTTAGGCATTCACGTCTTCATTTATTCTATCATGAATTGTTACATATTACATTTATCATATCACTTCTTCTTTCATTAATGCTTTATTCCCTTATTTACTCATCATTTGTTCATTCTTCATATATGTCAGCTCGTACCAGATGAAAATGGTACAACAGGTCAATTTAAAATACTGATGGTAAAAAAAAAATGTGTCTGTGTGTGAAACAGTGGACAGAAGTTTATAAGTCTCAATACATAACTATACAACATACACATTTCTTCAAATACTTGCAAGTAACAGTAAAAATCACAAATTGTTTAGCTCTGCCAGTGAGAGAGATAATGTTGGATATCAGTTTTTAATAGTGAAATTCATCACCATACTACCGTCCAAAATTATTACAAAGCACATTTTGGGTTCATTAGAGAGAGAGAGAGAGAGAGAGACCTTAAAGTCCCCACCCAATGGATTGGAAATACAAGTATATTTACATTATTTGTAAAAGCGAAATGCTATTAGGTAAAGATTAGGGGGGGCAACTTGTGTCTGACTGCACACTGAAGGACATGCGACAAACCTGTATATATATTATGGGCAACCCAAGGACATCTGGACTAGTTGACATCTGTGATTCTTCCATATATATTTCATGTAAATACATACTTTTATGCTTAATTAAACCACTATCATTTACTCATTCCGTTATGTGCCATTATTTGTTCTTTCATTGTTTTGTTAGTTGCATTATTTACTCATATCATCTACCATTTATATGTTTATTTCATTGTTTACTCATTCCTTGATATGTTAGTCCATCATGTATGCATTCATTGACACCATCGTTATTAATTATGTTTCTACACATTGAACAGACATGCACTAAATTTGCTTATCAGTTTCTAAACACTAAAATACAAACTAAATTAGTGTCTGTGCTGAATCTAACATTAATGGCTGGTATAAATGAGTACTTTTACATTGCAGCTGTATTATTTTTGCATTAATTTAACACTGTACGGTAGCTGTGGCTGTGACATTGAAGAATCAAGTATTCTCTGGTAGTTGCAAATTTACAAAAACATTTGTTGTGCATAATCACTAATTGCTTTTTCTATATTTGTTATTTACTTGTCATAGCATATGTTTATTACATTTTACAATTTAATGCTATTTTGTATATTTCTTCAATAAGCATTAGGACGTACAATATTTTCCTTTATTTATCACATGGATTTGTTTTTAAAATGTGAAGCTAAAAAAATAACACAACACAGTTATATGTGCCAGTTTGTGTTACTTCTGAATGCTGCTTGACTGTTTGGTCTGTGGATGAAGTAACTACATTTGTGTGTGGAATGATTAGATATTATGGGTGAATAATTTCTTGAATGTGTGCACTGGAAACTCATTAATGTGAATGCCTGGTGCTTCTAGCATTGAAATAGTGATTGTAATAATATAACCTAATAAGTTATGTGTCATGTGTAGTTAAAGTGTGTTTCTTGCTGCATGGCTGATGTTCCTGGAGTAGTATCATTAACGTCATTTAGACTGGCTGAGATATGAAATACTTGGCTCTAGTACAGTTCAACATGTAAAAGTTATCACTACTCAACTAGTATCTAGAAAGGAAGGAATACAATCGCCGCAACATCTGGGGACGGTGTGGGCTAGTGGTCAAGTGACACGGCTCACAACCAGAAGATTCGATTCCCATCACAGCACCGGCCGTCACCCCGAGAAGCAAACCCTTAGAAAATGCAGGAGGAAGGAGACCCTTGCTGGATGCTAGATGCACTGGGCCGACAGGCGCAAAATAAAAACCACAGTGCAACGTGCACCGCCTTGGGGATTAGAGAAAAAAGGCGAACGCAAAAAAAACTGCAACCTTTTAAACGGGGACTAAAGCGGGTCGCCCATGGGAGCTGAAAAATTCATATAAATTGAATTGCTACAGAAACCTCAACTGCAAGAGCAGACACGATGCTGTGGTAGGGCAGGCTTCTTGTAAGGAGCCACTGATAGTAGATCTCTATGCTTCATAAGGAGCGAAATGGAGATGGTTATATATAAATTGATGATATTGGATGGGTAGATAGATATAAATTGATCATATGTACAATAGTTAGATATAAACTGATGGTACAGCTCTGGTTAAAAATAAATAGATGATATCTCTGCGGTTAGATATAAATTGATGATATGGTGGTGATTAAATATAAATGAGTGATATGGCAATGGTTATATACAGATTGATGGTACAGCAGTGGTTAGATATAAATAGATGATGTAACTGCAGTTAAAAATAAATTGATTATATGGCAGTGGTTGCACATACATTGATGATATGGTGGTGGTTAAATATAAACTGATGATATAGCGGTGGTTAGATATAAATTGATGTCGCAGCTGTGGTTAGATTAAAATTTATGATGAAGCTGTGCTTATCTATAAATTTATGATACTGCAGTGTTTAGATATAAATTGATAATACATCAATTGGTTAGGCATAAATTGCTGATGCAGGAGTGATTATAGACATATAAATTGATTGTACATGGATGGTTAGACATAGATAAATTGATGGTGTAGGGATAATTAGTAATAGATAAATTGATGGTGTAGGGATAATTAGTAATAGATAAATTGATGGTGTAGGGATGTCAGGCATAGATAAATTGGTTGTGTAGGGATAGTTAAGCATCGATAAATTGATGGTACAGGGATGGTTAGACATAGATAAATTGGTGGTGTAGCGTTAGTTAGACAAAGATAAATTGGTGGTGTAGCGTTAGTTAGGCATAGATAAATTGGTTGTGTAGGGATGTTAGACAGATAAATTGGGGGTGTAGGGATGGTTAGACATAGATCAATTGGGGGTATATGGATGATTAGAAAGCCATAGATACATTTATAGAAGATGAACGTTTAAACACATTTGAAGTAACAAAGGGGTGATCATGATTAACCTAAAACAGAAATAAATTATAAAAATACTATACATACATTACATTAAACAATTAAAACACAGTAAAGATGCTGTCTTTTATTCAATTACATCAGCAACTCATTGTTAAGTATTACCTTAGATAAAATATTATAAGTTTTCCATAAAATAATATTGATTAACGATTTTATTCACACTTTTGTTACATTTCATCTGTCCAGTAAAAGTATGTTGAAGCGACACGTTGTCAGAATACATAATAAAAGGAAATAAACTCTCTGCCGAAGAGGGATGTGTCGGACAGAAAGGTGCAAATGTAGCAGTCAAGCTGTAAACTAGCGACAACGCATTCCGTTCTCTGGACGTCATCCTGCTACTTGCAAAGCCCTGTTCAGGATTTAGTAGTGGGAGATTGAGAACGAACACAGAAGGAAGGGGAAAAAAGGGAATAAACTCTTATAGACATTGTCTCTTTGCAGAGAACAATAGTAGAAAGATAGAAAAGGAAAGGGGCCGATGGGTTATAATAGATCATACAGGTAAGGTGAGTGAGCAAGTCCAGGTAGCAATGAAAAAGGTAAATGCAAAATTAGATATGATAACAAGAAATATTAAACATAGGAGCAATGAAGTGATTGTCAAACTGTATAAAGCTTTAGTTAGACCTAGATTGGAGTACTGTGTACAGTAGTGGAGTTCTTTTTGTAGAGGAGGTATAAACATGCTGGAAAGGATACAAAAAAGAGTGACAAAGCTGATAGTGGGATTTCAGAATTACAGTCATGAGGAAAGAATCAGAAAAACCGGCCTACAGTGTCTAGTAAAGAGAAGAATTCGAGGTGATTTAATGCAGGTTTGTAACATAATCAAAGGAAAGGATAAATTATATAACAAGTTTTTCAAAATACAACCACCTACATGAACAAGAGGACATAGCTACAAATTAACTAAAGAAAAGTCTGAATTAGATATTAGGAAATATTTTTTTAGTCAGAGAGTGGTGAAGGCTTGGAATGCAGAGGAAATAGTGGAGTTAGGACAATTAAAATATAGGCATTCTAGAATAGATTGTATGCATATAGCTTTTAGAGCAAGGAAATGTATATGAAACTGGTTGTATACAGACTGCAGAGTCTTCTAAACCAGTATAAAGATGTTAAGTTAGTACAAATGTCAAACATTCTCATGGTTAGTGATATTGATAGCAAATTATATCATTTAATAGAAGATATTGAGATTATGTGCACAATATAATATTCATTTTTAGAAGAGTGAAAACACAAGTACTGAAAAGTTTTAATATGAAGCACATAATCTTTATAAATGACTTATAACAGATTTCCCTATACTTAAAATGAACTTCTAAAATTTGTAGGCATCATACTGTGAATATTCCCCTCTGTTGATCCATGGTCCCTAATTTGGAAAAATCAGCAACCTACTATGTTGGACATAAATGTGAACAAGGTTGTTTAGCATGAGACTGGCAACATCATCATGTAAAATCAGTGTTATAAAAACTACTGTTGCAAATGCACATAAGAGGCCAGACTGTAGTGGTGGCCTCATGCTCCTACTGGAGCAAGGATGAAAAGATATGAATATATAACTATAAATATGAAAGGTGTCAAGTAGTGAATTGTTTTGTCCTGCATAATTGTCTATTACTCCTCAACCCGAGTGAACGTTCTAGATGAACATTTGTGATTGTACATGTGTGACCCTGGATCATTTATACACGAGTATAACACTTTTGCTCTGCTTGTTATTAGGTCCACAGTGCTACCATGTCCAATAAAATTGATGGTATTTCATTGGAATTTCAATACTAGTTCAGATCTTAGACATCCCGCTGTCTTACTAAACTAATCTATCTCACTAACTCTATGGGATAACTAGACTTTGAAAATGTATGCTCATTGTTACATAAAAAGCAACAAACATTTGTCAGTGTGCCTAGTGGCATGACAGCATGTTGCTCAGTCCAGTAAGCATGTTGTATTCATCTCCCTTTGCTGATGTCACATTTGAGTATCCCAGTTTTTAACTGACCACAAATATTGATGTTGATTTGTGCAGTTAATATTAACAGCTAAATGCAACATCTATGGAAGCATGCATAGTCACATTACATAACATTACACACACGCACACTACATATGACTTTTTTTCATGATCATTTCTCATATTTTTGTAGGAAACTGCAAACATTTTCACTTGTATCTGTCCTGTGTTTGTCACATAAACGTTGCATAAACATGTATTTGTAAAACTTGAATTTGAAAGACATTCAAAATAATGTGGTGGATGTGATGACTTGTTACTATGTGACATTGTTATATCTGATTGATTATAATGATCATGTTAATGTTTCATTGCACGTTTAATGCATGCCCCTTGTTTTCCTTATGCATGCAGGGATTCGGTTTCGTAACTTTCGCAAATAGCAGTGATGCCGACAGAGCACGTGAGAAATTGAACGGCACTGTGGTTGAGGGACGAAAGATTGAGGTGCCTGCATGTTACGTTACTTATTGTGCTAGCACAGCTGAAGCCAATGCTAAGTATATCATCAATGTTGCAGTATGGAGAAATGCCTGTTATCAATACTTTTTTCTCCCTTTATAGAATCACATATATATTTTGTCTTTGATGGCTACATAAATGTTGTATCAAATGCTAAAAATATCCACATAGACCCCATTTCTGTTCAATGTTACCGTCTTGCTATTTATTGTATATGACACCAGCCAATTTGAATCAGCAAGTTCCCATCATTGCACAAACCAAGAATCTTGCAAAATTGGTAACTTCACAAATTTTCACACCAATTTTATTTCCATTCTAAAATTCCACCAAATCCAGGGAGAGGAATCACCACGCTGAATAAGGCCATCTTAAGTAGGCCAAGTATGTCATGTTGTGCATTTTTACATGTGCAAATGCTCCCAATTGCCCAGCTGTTCTGAACGCACGTAATGGCAACACTTCCAAGTTTCTTCTTCATTTGTAGACATTTGTGCATTGTCATTTTTGTTTATATGGCATTTCTTTATGCTGTAAAATCATAGAAATAATTTCTGCTAGAGTTACTAATTTAAATAAAATTCATTATGGTAATAATTAGAAGAGTTTGATATTTGTTCAATGCAGATGTTTCTTATATATAGTGAAAGAAATAACATAATGTTTATAGGTATACGATCTGCATAAACTTTCTGGATTTTATTTTTTCACATGGGAAAATAAATATTTTAGTGACAGACTCGTGAATTTCACATGGGTGAATAAACATTTCAGTGACAGACTCGAGAAATATACAGTAAGGTCTTATTTTATGGTGTGGTTATGTTTCTGAAAAGTCAAGCATAAAGTGAATTATCTTTAAACCAATTTATTTAATTTTGATTTTCAGTGTGAAATGTTCGGGACTTGTAGTAAATATTTATCTACATTTATTCAATTTATTTGGATTTACGTTAAAAAAAAATCAAAATGTATTGGTTACAATTTGTTATTTTACCTAGCGAATACATTTTATAAATAATTACAAAAATACACAGATTAAAAAACGTTTTTAATGGTTTATTTTTCCCGAGTACAGTCCAGGCTGTGTTAATTGCATTTAAATTGTCTTCCTGCTGTTGTAGGATTTTTATTAAAAAAGGTGCACTATGGCATTACTTTTTCTTGTTGTTGCAGAACTGGGCTCTCATTCATGACCAATGTTGCATAATCAATGGGTTGCATTGTCAATAGTGGCTAGAATATTCTTAAGGGCCTTCATCTTCATTGACTGGATAGCATATTTTTCTTCCTCAGTATCTTTTCTCTCCTTCATCAATCAATCAAAGCCCTATCGCTTGTCTCTGTGCATAAGCCACTGACAACATCCAATCAGCATACACGGTTCTTGGCTGCTCTTTCTGCCCTTCTCCGGGTGTAATCATTTACTCTTCCTTTTTTTCTCACATTCTTTTTTCCATGTATTAATAGGCCTCTCTCTCTCTTTGTCTTCCCTAAGGATTCATGTTTTCTTTGCCACGTTTTCTTTGCTTAATTTTTTGTTCCAATGGCTGTTACCAGCTACTTTCCCATAGGTCTTCATTCCTCACCATGTCCTGCCACTTTATGCCTATTATACTTTGTACGCATCTGTTAACGAAGAACTGCAGTCTTTGTTGTATGACTTTGGCCATTCTCCACGTCTCTTCTCCATACAGCAGCACTGACTTGACACACGCTTTGTATATGCGAACTATGGTGTGAATCTTGATTCTCCATAGTGCTCCTTCTGCTGCTCAGATAAGTTATATGATGACTGCCCTAGTTCTTCGTAAGCAAACTCCTCATGCAAATTTTCTTATGTCATTTGTACGCATGTCCACCTGGTTGAAATCTTGACAATCATTGTCGTTACACGATCAAATTTTGCATCATATAATCATTGTCATTATAAGACCAGATTTTGTGCCATATACCCTTCATGCAGAAGATTGTCACTTCCTTTCAAGCTGGGTTTTTGTTTTTAATAGCTCTCAGGATGATGCCTTCCAATATTGCTTAAGAGAGATGCCTTAAGCAATTTGTCCAAAAACGTATAATTTTTTTAAATTGACGAATTATTAAAGTGAGGCGTAGTAAACAGAACTATCTTAAGATGAGACCTTGTACTACTGTAAGAGTAGGTGGGAAAAAGTAAGATGACCGTGCCTTAGTGGCTGCACTCTTGACTCTCCAGTGTTTGTGTCAAGTTTTCCGCCAGTCCATGATGCAGTTCAAAGTTCTGCTTAACTGCACACCAGATTCCAGTCCAGATTATCACTACTCAAGGACATTTCTGCTCAGACTGAAGCCGACTTCCTCCTGCCCAACACTCCCTCGACTGGAGGTTACACGATACCTTGTATTCTCAGCAAAGATCACGTTGACCAACAGGTGGACAGTCAGAAGCCTCGGCGGCATGACACGTGGAAACAAGGAGTTTGACACGGACAGACACGGAGGGCTTGACACAAACATTGGTCTAATCCTTGTGGCCCTCATTCAAAGACTGCGGAGTACACGGCTCCACCTGGGGAGTCTGTAGGGATTTCGGTCGACACGCTACGCGTGGACATAGCCCCCAGCAGTAGGACATGGTAGTGGTCAATCAACGGAACGGGCCTTTGACGCCTACGCACACATTATTATTATTATTAATAGTAGGTGGTTTCTAAACAGTTAAAGTCTGAAATGTTTAGTGCTGACAAACTTAAGTATGATGAACATGGGTCACCTGTGAAATGATTCAGGTTTCTAAAAAGGGTTTTTCTTCTAAATGTTAGCAAATGTCACACCTATTCAACCATGAAGTATAGATGAAAAAGTTCTGAACTGCTAATCTGCTGTCTTCCTCTGGTTCTGATTCAAGTCTAGACATTGGTCTATTATAGTGTCACTTCAGTGGATCATCCTGAGGAGAGAGCTGAATACTTCAATCTTTGCTTTGTAAAACTGACTACCATGGTAACTGATCTTCTTTTATTCTGCAAACATAACTTAACTGTAACAATTGAAATTGCTCCACTGAAGTCTGCATGGGATGGGTTTTGAGATTGTGCCATATTGTCTGATTGAATCTCTTCTTGCTACTTGGACCATGTTTGTTAGATATCTCATTTCTGACACTTGGACCATGTTTTTTAGATATCTCATTTCTGACACTTGGACCATCTTTGTTAGATATCTCATTTCTGACACTTGGACCATGTTTGTTAGATATCTCATTTCTATCACTTGGACCATCTTTGTTAGATATCTCATTTCTGACACTTGGACCGTGTTTTTTACTGGGTTGTGGTCAACTGCCCATGATTCACGTTTGTTAGTCAAAACTGATACTTATAGTAGAGTGGTATACAACCATCTCAGTTTTCCTATTTCTCTTTTACTAAAGAATCTTCTATTTTTGGTATGAACAAGTTTGACAGTAGCTGCTCTTCTAGTATTCAATTCTTCTTTAACACATTCCTACTGGCATATTACATCTGCAAGGTATGGGAACTGTTTGACTAGTTCCAAGGGCAGTTCACCCAGCATAAAGTGGTCTTTTCCCTTCTGTCAAGACCTCAATGTTTTTGTTTTTTAATTGCTAATGATCATCTTTACAGAACCTTTTTTCAGATTTCTTCTTCTTCTTCGTACGCTGTCAGACGTCAACTTGAATTTGTTCGAAGACTTTTCAGATTTGAAGGCTGGTCTGTAGATGTGCCTCTATTTTCGTTATCATGGCCACATCATTGGAAAATGCCTGATCCAATATATAGACTGGTCTCTTCTTCCAGTACCCCACTGAGTACTATTTGGTCTTCTTCTTACAGGCTTTGATGAGCTGTATGAAAGGATATGGTGATATAATGTCAGCCTGTCTTACGCCACTGCTGGTCTTGAACTCCTCTGACTTTTGGATATCTGTCCTCATTTAGTGTATGCAAGTCTTATAGAAGCTGCATGGTGCAGATCAAGGTTTCTGGAATGTTTTTCCTTCTAGATATTCCCAGAAACTGCTCCAGCGAACCTTATCAGATGCATTTTCCAGGTCCAAGAAATAGAGGTGTGTTTCATCATAATATTCAAGAGCTGTTTCACTCAGTTGCCTGAACGTAAAGATAAAACCTTGAGTACTTCGGTTGCTTTGAAACTGCACTAGACTTAGCTCGTTCAGATGTTTTAATCTTTGCTCCAGCATCCTAGAGTAGACTTTGTTGGGGACATTCAGAAGGGATATACCTCTATGGTTTTTTCACTATTGGTTGTCATCCTTTTGAATAGTTATGTAATGATGGCTTTCTCCCAATCCTTTGGTGTACCGTTGTGGCATGTCTGCTTGGAGAACCTTCAGGAATACTAGTTCACCTGCAGTTCCCATGTACTTGACCATTTCTGGTGTTATACCATGTCCATCTACTTTGCCAACCTTTATTTTCTCCAGTGCTGCCTTCAGCTACTCCACCGTGATGTTTTTCCTGTCAATAATTTCCTCCTCTGTGTTAGAGTCTGTCATTCCTGGAAATTGGTCTTTCTCTGCACAAGTATCTGTTATCTCACTTTGTTGTCTTTCACAAATTTCAATGGACACTCTTATTCCTTAATTATGGCCCTGTAGAACAGCTTCTGGTTGTCTCCAGCATTTTTTTCAGTCTTTCTCCAAAGGACAAAGTACTTTGTTCTTGACTTCCATTCTGAGAGTTACATATTTGTTGGGTTATTTCTTTGTTTTTCATGCTGTATTTTTGGTTTTCATGTATTTTTTTCATGCTTTTTTGTTTTCTGTCATTATCATTTAGACTATTGTCCATCAGGATTTCCTCCACACTTTCCACTCAATCAAAACTTGTTCAGCTCCCTTTGGAGCACAAGTTTTCAACAAATACACACCAAGAAGTTTTAGTGGCTTACAGTTTCTACAAACCCTCTGTAGTCATCCCTTATGACATGCCTCACAGGTTACAGTGTTACTATTCCATGCTCACTATTTGGGCTCTGTTAAGACTCAGGTCACACTTCATACTTCTGTAGATATATGCCTCTGACAGCTGGCTCTCTTTTCATCCTCTCTTAACTTGTACGTCTTTTTCTTTCTCTGGTGTTTGGTTTCTTACTTGATTGTGGACATTGTTTTGACGAGCCTATTCTTTTTTTTGTTGTTGCCACAAGATAGTGGTCACTTCCAATGAATGGTCCTCTCCAGGCTCTGGCATCTCTTACATACTTCAGTTAATCTTTCCTTACGATGGCATAATCAAATGCAAATTTCTCATTCCTTGTCAGTTCACATCATGTGTCTGTATGTATGTCCTTGTGAGGAAACTTGTGAGGTTTTGCTAGTTGCATAATCTCAGGAGTTGCCTCCCATTGCTATTAGAACATCTTCAATCACTCTGTCCCATGTAGATTACTTCCCATGTAGAATGATCATTTTCCTCTCTGAGATTGACATTTCCATTTCTTCATGACAATCATCTACTGCCTTTTCAATCAATTCAAATCATTCTTCTTTGTCATCTGCACTATCCCCTTCTTTAGGCGCATACAAAATGACTGTTGACTATCTTACCTTCTTTGAGGTCCAACATCATATGTTCAGAGATAAATGTTCATCACTTGATCTTATCCCTTTGACTCATGGTCACAATACAGCCCACTCCACCTTGGACTCTGTCATTAGTGGGAACTCTGCTGTAGAGAATCTTGATACTATCAATATTCATGACCCCCTGTCCTTTTTTATTAATTTCTGTTGGAGCTAGGATTTACAATTTAGTTATTATCTTTGAGCTCATCCTTCTTTCTTTGTCCTTCTTCTTCTTCTGCTGCGTTTGTTTTCAATCTCCCGCTACCAAAACCCTTTGCAAGTAGCAGGATGTAGTCCGGAAAATGGAATGCATTGTGTCACTAGTTTACAGCTAGACTGCGATATTTGCACCTTTCTGTCCGACACATCTGTCTTTGGCAGGGTCCTCCTTTCCATTAATACTTTTAAGGTTCCATATTCCAATCATTGTAGTCAGTAATTCGTGTCAGTTGTCGTCTTTAAGGTCCTTTCAATTTTCTTTATGTATGTGCTTGTAAATTGAGCGTGTAGACAAATATGATGATTGGCTTGATGTTTCTTTGCATGGTGGAAGAGCTGCCTCATTTTAGGTTGTCTTTCAGGCTGTCTTTTCTGATCCACAGCTATTTACTAGATATTGACAGCTGTTCCCCAAATATAGAGACCATTCATCTAGCTATCCACTACCCAGTTGATGTGCCTGGTTTGAGGACACACTCCTTCCACAGGGTGTTAAACATTAATTATGTTAAGCCTAATACAAATATAGTCACAAGAAGGGGTCGAATGAACTGTCTTGAAAACTGAACAAATTATTTACATAATTTAACTGGAATTAAAATATGTCTTGGTTTTTAAATAGCCTGCATATAAGGTCAGAAGTGACATAGCTTTATTTTGACAGATCTTGGCAGGGACTATACAAAAAAGGTTTAATTATTTTGTACTGAAAGTAGAAGATAGTTTTCCAGATATTTCTTTAGAAGTATGAATCATTCTTTGAGGTAGATAATTTAAAGTTGTAGATGTTAGCATAATATGTCATATTTAGTTTGTTATGACATGATAGCAGTTTAAAAAAAAAAAATTCTTGGTCAGAAGCTGGACTTTCAACATCCAAAGAAAAGCTATGCGTCAGCAACCGTTGAACCAGCAGAATGATATTTTTGCGGTTGAATTTTGAAAATTGTTGATATTGAGTTTCTTCTTAGTGCTTTACATTTCAACCTTCTTTTGTCCACTGGCTTTCATTCATATCTCTTTAAATGTTACTTACCTTGGCAAACTGCTTTTTTTTTCAATTATAGGCTTTTTTGTCATCTTTATTTCTGTTCAACATATCACTTCTTTTGGAGTCGGAGTAGCCCTTGTTATGCTAACTGACTTCTTCAATACCATCTGGCATTTGTGATACTTTCTACTGCTGTATTTGTCTGGAATGTATTTTTCTGTGTTTTCTTCCTATGTTTAAAAGGCTCCATTTTACAGTAAGCTCTTGAATTATTAACATACTTTTTGAATAGTGCATTTGCTTCACATAAAAAATCTCAGAGCTGCAAAAATCAGCATATGGTTTTTTTTTTATCCAAATGGCCCTCGAGTTCAATTTTCTTCTTCATCTGTCATGCCATGCCTGATCAGCCCCTCTTCTCCCAAAGTTAGTTAAACTGTCTAGTAATTATCTCTCTGTCATTTTTGCTCTAATTTCCCAGCAATTTTGCTTGATGCCATTTCAGTATGCTCTTACCCTTCCCTTCCATCTGATAACTTGTTAAAAGGAACCAATGTTTATTTTATATTTTTGATACGGGTACCTAGCTTCCATATTTGTGCATTGACTTCCACTTGCACATACTCTTTCATTATATTTGCTTCCTGCATGATTCTCAACATTTTCAAAAATGCTCTCTGAAGGTCTTCCTCTTTGTTCTTTGACTGTCCATATGACAGTTATGCTCAATATCACTTATTTACTTAATTTTCTATACACTGTGTGGAGCTTAGGTTGTTGCCTTTCTCTGGGCAAATGCATTGTCAGTTGTTGTTAGTCCCAGTTCTTATAGGATTTATGTTGTTTTCTATTAAAAAACCATGAAGTCTTACTTAAACTTTGTAGCCAGACCTTCGGGTGATGTAAGCATACAGTAGTCATTGATCAGGTTCGTTTATCAAGAGACACCATACAATCATATTTCCTGTCTTTATATGTGTTCTCAACATTTCATAATATATTCAACACAAGGACTAGTTCTCTCCATAATTCTCAATGTAACACTTTTCAATGATTCATTTGAAAAAATTATTTTAGTATTAAAATATTTTTTTTAACATCAAACATTGTCATAACAATCTAAAACTGACCTGCTAAGTTGTTGTTGGACAGTTGTACTGTGATTTCTTTGCAAACATAGTAATGAACCTCAAGCCTTAGCTTAAGGGACCATGGTTTTAAAAAAATAAAGGTGATACAATAAATAGTGAAAGTGAACAGGGAAACAATATACATATTAGAATTTCACATTTTCTACCTTAACCCCCCCCCCATTAACTTGTCCAATTATTTTTGTTCAAGGCAAGGACATTGATTTATACTTTCAGTCCCTGCTTCTGGGTATAAAGACAGGATAAAATGTATGGAAGCCTTACAGTTTCAGGGATATGTGTGGATCTACTGTGCCTGCCATGCTGGGGTTCAGGGCAATGAAAGAACTGACATGCAGACTCCGAAAGCACTCATAGTATGGACATTAGAATATGGATAAGGAGGACATAGTGAAACTCAATGACTATCTGGTAGATGATGGGATCAAAATCAATGAATCAGCAGCACACAGACTACAGGAGTTTGGAATTGAATGTAAATCAACAAAGGAGCTTGACCTGTGAGGAAGAATTAGAAGTGAAGGCAACCAGCGAGCTACATGAGTTATCAGTATTCATACATTTCACCATCAATTGAAAGAAATTTAGCACTAAAGGTTCTGCTTAACATAACTAAACACATTTTAGGGCCTATAACTTCTATTATTCACGCCCCTTCCAATTGAATCCTTTCCACTTGTCAAAATTTGTAGATAGAAGAAATAATAGCATGCTGATTGAAGTTCATATGGTCTCTCAGGCTAGGGTTTGTGGTAAACTGCATTTTGATTGGCATTTGTTTTTGACCCAACCATGATTCTGCTGATAGGTTAACAATGCAACTGCACGGGTCATGACCAAAAAGGTGACCGCTCCCACACTCTCTACCGGTAAGACATCAGCCCACTGTCCATGTTAGGGGACCAACTGGTCAGCATCACCTTTTCTTTTCCTCTTTCTGTCTTTTATGTTTTCTATGCAGGTGCAAGACCATAACAACATTTTGAAAGTAGTATATAAATTAAGAACAGAAAGAAATTAATCCACACAAAAAAACTTGCTTCAACAATTAATCCTATTATAGTGGCATAACTACAATGACCGAAGTGGGCAGAATATTGTATAAGAGAATTCATGAACATAATAGCACTAGCTAGAACAGCCTCCAGAAGACAAGAAACTTTAACAAAGTGTGAAAGAGGGAGAACCTTGCAGTGTTGTTTAGAACGAATATTGCTTTGTGGTTGTAAGTCCTGGACAATGAGTAAGCAAAGAGCAAAATTACTTAGCAGCACCAGCAATATGGTTCATGAGAAGAATGCACCACATACCTTGGACAACTAATAAATTCAATGAAGATTTATGAAAAGAAAACAATATTTAAAAATTGCCAACAAAAATTGAAAAAAGACAGACAAGGTTCATTTGGTAGCGTACAGACAGGTAGGCTTAGAAAATCTTGTAACAATGGGAAGAATTGAGAGCAAAAGAGGCAAAGAAGAACAGAGAAAAAAACAATTTGCAATGGCATGACAAATGAGGAGGGGAAACCAAAGGTTATCTGAAGGGATAGAATGTTCCAAGAACAAATGGTTGTGGAAGGAATTGATTAATGCCATATGATATCGTTATGCCATATAAGGATCCTACTTATGTAATAGGTTTCTAACAATAATGAATACATATCACACATTGCCCTCAATTTGACAAAGTACCAGTTTCAATCCACGTTGCGCTCAGTTTAACAAACCAATTTTTTCATGGTATGACTACTTCTTCTACTTGACCCAGCTGTAAATTGGTATCTGATAAAGTCAGAGAATCATTTTCGGAACCACATCAGGAGCTACTGACTTCTGTCTTCAGTATTTTCATCAATGAAAGGAACTGAGTACATATGTACCCAGTGCAATGAAAGCAATTAAATTAACCATTGTCCAATTATATACATACAAATACACACATACACAATTTTAGCAATGTTTTACAAATACGTCCATGTATTAACAGTTTCAAAAACGGAGCAACAAATACTGTAACCAGACAGGATGGCATGGGGCTTACTACCCCATCCTGTAAAACTATAAGCCACATAAGAAAGAAAACACCTTTATACACTATGGTAGAAGAGGAGCAATTAAGTCAAGTTAGATCAGTTTTACAAGTGAGCAAAGAACAGTAAAAGGATATTATAATGACCATGTCCTCTTATGATCACTGCTGTCTGGCGCCCAATCGGTGATGGAGCCCTTGGGGCATTAGTAGTTATGCCACAGTCCCAGTAATCTTTTGTTTAAATTGTTAAAAATGAAAATTGTAAAGTAGTGAACCTTTGACTGTTGGGTACTTTAAAATAAATTTGGCATTCCATTTATTTAATATTTAAAGAAAAATAGTTATGAGATAAAAGGATGTTATAAAGCTTGCATTCTGGGTAGAAAATCTCGTATTAGACTTCTCATCTGAAGCCAGATTCTTTCATTTTGTTTAAAAGTCAGTCATCATGCTAAATGTATCAATATTTCATCTCTTCAATGTTTCTCTAAAGCCACATATGTAAATTTGTAAAACTGGTCAAATGATTATTACCAAAGTGTGTGGTTAGGACGTTTACTGTTCTCCTAGTCTGGAGAACATGGGTTAGAGCCCTAGCAAAGCATAGGCATTTTCTATCAGGGGTGAAATCAAATCTTTCCTGCACACTGTGTGGTGACCAGGGGCTTTATTCCTCAGTCCTATAAGTTCCCCTTCTGCAAACCTCATAGATAGGGAAAATGTTGCAATGATAGTTTATTTTTTAAACCATAGGAAAAAGCCATGAAGTAATACATATATAAATTTGGCCTACAGATGGGTAAAGAAAATCATGGCATGTCCTCTTTACAAGCACTAGCTATGTTGCCTACTTCTGAGAATGTGTATTTTTGAAAATTACTCATGTGATCAAAGATGTATTTTTCCCATTGCATTAATTTCATTAATATGTTATGCATTTTGGTTACAATTACTTGATAGCCTGGCATATTGTGTAAACCCTCCATTTTCAGAAAGTTTGATTGAAAGAAATATGATTAACCAGTAGAAGCATTTCTCAACAAAAAAAAATGAAAGCAGAGCATGTTTTTCTTTAAAAAGTGTTTGAATGAATCGCACATACCCAGAAACTGTTTGAAATACTTATATTTTTCCTACTTATAAAAGCTTTGCTTACATCGTGTTTATACTGATAAAGACCACCTGCATAGTTAGATTTGCATTGGATTCTCTGGATTAGCCACTGGGCAACCTGTGAATAATGTTTGTGGTTTTTCTTTTTCTGGATGCCGATGGAATAACACATTTGATCAGTTGGTTTAGACAGAATGGCCTGAGAGAGCTCTGGGACAGCTTGAATGGACACATGGAATGCCACCTTTCTATTTGTTGATGAAATGAATAACAGAATGAACTGACTAGAAAAAAGTAGAAAAACTTGTGCAGAATAATTTGCCTGTAACTATATATCATTATTGATTAAATGGTTTTGTGTGTATTTCATGGACTTATCTGTTACAAATGTTATGCCCTGGTATTTAGATCCTGTCACTGCTGCTGCTTTGAGAGGTGTAGCTTTGACCAGAGGAAGGACACCGACAATGGTTACTGCAAGGACCCTGGGTGGAGTTTACACTGCTGCTGCAGCAGCAGGTCTGCGTCATGCCACACCAATAGCTGCAGCTCCAACTGCTATCCCTTATGCTGCGTAAGTTGTCAGACTTGTCTAAAAAGATATTTTTTTATAATGTGGCCTGCTTAGAATCATTGATGAAAATTTCATTCCATCGCTTCACCAAATATTTGGGGGCAACTATAACACTTGTCCATCGTAGAGGAACAGGGTTTTTTCCTTGGTCTTGACACACTCCAGCCTATGCAGCCGTAAATAGGTACTTTACTCAAACACATATATGACATGACCACCATAAAGGAGGGAATTGTTCAGTTTACCTTAGAACAAAAATAGATATTACCCCTGGTGGCAATGTCTGCTAAAGGACTACATGTACCTTATTTAATCATTGCTTTATACATATTCACTTGTGTAGATACAAGGGGCAAAGAATAGAACCACTAGCCTTCCAAGCATGCCATAAAGGCAACTAAAGAGGGTAGTGCATCATGTAAAGCAAATTGCTGCAGAAACCACCACTGAAAGAGCACATGTTGGTTTTTTTAAAAATATAATGACTTCCTGGAATGGGGTCAATAGCAGGGTTGGTCCTATGCTTTGTAAGGAGCAGGAACTGGACAAGAAAAATGTGTGCACTATGCTCTCTTCCTCGTCGTGTCATATAATCCTCGCATGCTTCCTTTTGTCTTAAACTTATACAATGTCTAATAAGGTTTGTAACCAACTGGTCAATTTGATTTATTTCTATAGTAATGTATTTGTTGCCTAATAGGTACTTACCAGAGTGGTATCTGGGTTGAAAAGAATAGGAACACTGTAACCTCCAAAAGTGTGTAATAAACGCTGACTAAAGATTGTTGGTGCATGAATCTAGTAATAATAATTATTGCCCAGCTCAAGCGATAAGGGCCACAACATCAGACGGTTTTGTCTTAATAATGTAATGTGTGCTGTATTTAGGTTATAGTGAGGAAGAGAATGCGCTGGTCATCAATCTGACTCTCTTGTCCCGAGTTGCTTTGGACCAGTGGCAAGACTATTGGTCGATGCGACTGGAAATAACTCAGGATGCATGCACTCTGGTCTTACCTCTCGTGAGACCAGGGGTCGCTTGAAGCCTGCAGGATTTGATCACAAACCATTTCCATTCATCGCTTTGAGAGACAAGTGCCTTAACCTCTTGACTACAGCGACCTCCATGAAGCTAGTAATCTCATGTAAAATCATGCTATTGAAACACCACTGCAAAATATTTGAATACATGCCTCCTTTAAAGAGGCTCATTTTATTGTTTGTGACCCCATGCTTCATTTTGAGCACAAAAACAACCAAATCAATCAATCAATCAATAATTACTCTGAAACTAAAGATGATCAGCACATTTGAAGTGAAGAAGCAATGGTAAATGTATTCAAACTCACACTCACATGTGCAGTTTCTTCCTTATGCTTGCTTAAAGAGCAAATTGAATGAATAAGAAAACATCAACAGGATTAATAAAGCATAAATTCATCATCATCATGTGTTATTTTCTTCACTTCAGTCAGAGCAAAGGGTCACCATTACAGTTTGCCTCATTGTATGAAACATGCATCATGGCAGTAATGTATTCTTATAGCGTTAGTTTCTGTAGCAATTTGTTTTACATGACAACCCTACTTCAATCAAAGCCAGACCCATTGGCCCTCGGGAGGCTTAGGTCATTGACCACATCTCACCAGTTTACACTGTCCTGGGCTACTCTTTCTGCCTCTCTCCAGTCATTTAATTGTAGTTTCCTCTCACATTCTCTTCTTCATATATTGTTAAGTGCCTCTTTTTTTCTTACCTTGAGGATTCTATGTGAGAGCATGCCTAGCTATGTTGGATGGTCTTTCCTCAGCATTTGCTCTATCTGTTCTCTTAATTTGTTGATCCAGTGGCTGTTGTTGGTTCCTTTCCCATAGGACTTCATTCCTCACCATGTCCTGCCACTTTATACCCATTATCCTTCATAAGCATCTATTATTGAAAGACTGGAGTCTTTGTTGCATCACTTAGTCGTTCTCCATGTTTCGGCTCAGTACAGCAGCATTTGCTTGACACTGGCACTGACTATTCCAACTTTAATGAGAATCTTGATCTCTCTGGATCTCCATATGTTGTTTAGTGTCAGGAATGTCACTCTTGTCTTTCCAATTCTGGTTCTAACATGTCCATCAGTACCTCCCGACTAGTCAATTGTGCTGTCTAAATAGGTAGAGACGTCCATGGCTTCCAACAGCTCCCCTTCCAGCATGCTTGGATCGTTGTTGACCAGGTTCGTTTAAAGGAGCTTGGTTTTCTTCATATTGTTATTCAGTCCCAATTGGGCTGACTGTTCTTTCACCCTGTTAAGTTTATCATGCATTTGACTATGACTGTGCCAACAACCCTACTTAGTTACACCTAATGACATATAATGTAGGGTGCAGTCATCAGGTTAGTTAATCCAGAGACGTGTTGAAAGTCATCTGTTCTCTGCAGATTTTTCATTAGTTGCAGTATGTGTCCATATATCGTTAAGCACATGATCGTTTGACCTTTTTTTATGTCCAGCTCACTCTTTGCATCCTGCTAGCACCACATCTTGATAGCTTCAAAGGTATTTTCATCAATTTTATTTAGAGCCCATGTTTCTGAGCCGTACAGTTCTACAGGCCAGATATGCATGGTGATTATTCTTTTATGCCACTCAATATTTGTGTTGCTTGATGTTGGGAAGTATATATTGTCATGGTATAATTAACTGATAGTATAAGTATTATTATCAGTCACAACAATGGTATAAACTTTGTGCTTCGGCCTTTATTTCAGAAGTATGTATCAAGATCAATTTTTGGCAATTGATGCTTCTGGACGATATCAGGTGATATATACTTTTTATATTTGTGATTGAAAGAATAAATAAAAACTATACTGAATTTGACTGTCTTAGGAAAATCTTATCTTCAAATATAAAAGCTCTGTGACAGGCAGAGCTTTGTCAATCATTTTTATTTTTAAGAAAATAACTTACAACAATTAATATCCCTTACTTAGAATAAACATTTAAATGAATCATGTCCTATCATTTGCAGTTGATATCAAGTCAGCCATTTGCAACAGCTGCCGGTGCTTTTCCAGCAGGGGCTGCAAGATATGCATATCCAACGGCAACAATGGCTACTCCAGTTGCATATGCACCTGCTGGGTGAGTCTTTTAATCTATAACTGTTATTTTTAGAAATACATTTTTTTTTGTGGGAACCTACTTAGCCAGCAAACTTAAATCTTCACTTGAATCACATTGGTATTGTATACATTTAACCAATTAACAAGTATCTGGATATCATAATCACTGAGCAAATATATCAAACTAAGGTTGTCCAACTTAAAACACAATATCAGTAATAATATATGGATGTGAATCTGCAAAAAATTACTAAAATTTAAAAAAATTAATGTCTAAGAAAATTATTGAACATTGGCTTTTTAGAGAATTTAAAACAAACAAACAGATAAGACAAGTAGCAATATATTTCATACAATCTATAAGAAAAATAACATTGGGAGGACACATGTTTAGGGTGAAGAACAACAGCAGACTTCCAGTTCAAGCGATTATTTGGGGACCAAGCGGAGGTTAAGCCAAGAGAGACATTACAAAAGAACAATCACTAAAGAGGCCATCATGATGGGTCTCAACATAATACAGGAAATGCGAGTGGCATTAGGTCCATCTACCTGACCAGCATTGAGTTCTGTCTTATGTGGCCATGTTTGGTGCTGGAAGAACATATATAGATTCTGTTCAGACACCCGTTTATGAAAGTCAATATTTTGTTGTTGTTTTTGTTCTCCATGTTTCAGAGCCAAACAAAAGAGTTGATAGATTTGTATTATTGTGTTGATCTTAGCTTCCATAAGTTTCCAAATGCAATTAAAGTTCCTCTTGCTTGTTGTATTCTTATTTTGATATCTCTATCTGTACCTCCTACTTTGTCTATATTGCTACCAAGATTAATGAATGATTCCATATCTTGTAGGAGTGTGTCTCACAACACAATCTGATTATTGTTAATTCATTTATTCTCATAAATTTTGTTTTTTTCTCTGTATTCTATGTCTTAATTTCTGTGACCTCTCATTATGTATACTTATTTTATTTTGCATCTGGTTGTGGTCATGGGACAGAAGAGACGAGTCATCAACGAAATCCAGATTAGGAAGTTTTTTTTTCAGAGTTCATTTTATTCCATTCATAATCTAGTCAATAGCCAGCAGAAAGAGAAATGTGATAGAGACACCTGCCGAACACAGATTCTTATCTCAAAGGGTCCTTGGTTTAAAAAAAAAAACAGGCTACCGATGTCTATCATAAAGGCCATATCTGTCACTTTCAACTATAAATGTAATTATTGTATCTACATAAACAAAAGATTTACCTCAGAAAAATCCATTGAAGATAATGGGTTAATTTTAAATCCAAGCGAAAAACATAAAAATCGTTTCTACAAGTCTTACAGAAGTGTCAAAATCGCCATTGTTTGTATTTTAACCGTACAGGTCGGAAGACATAACTCTCTACAATCAAATGAGCAGGATTGTTCAGACTATTTTTGCGTAGCCGTTCAATTATATTTGAACCGTTGCTATGCAAGGACATGGTAAGTCGATTTGGATTGGAATTGGGTCTGCGATTTTCGTGACATCAGTCAAATTGGATCGACGTTAGTGCCGTAAAGTTTAAGGTCAACCATTAAAATTATAATGTTTTTATTCATGATATTTATTAGTCTTTACCTTTTGTTGGTGAATGCCATTGGAATATAATTAGCTTTATCTTCTTTCTGACATTTTTGAAAGTGGCTTGTATCATTTTAGGTCCTATTGACACGCGTTCTATAAGTCTTTTTTGTCCATCTTTTGATAGTTTTAGGGTCACACCTTCACTATGGAGTGCACCTTCTTCAGTGTGCTCATAGGACAGCAGCATTTCCCCTGAGCTATTTCATCCTCTCCACTCCTTTTTAAAATTGTTTCAGCTAGTCTCAGAATCTCAGTCTTGTAATTTCTCATTTCTTAGAAGAAAACATGCAAGTCTGGGATGAAGATTCCTTTCAGCTTTCTATACATCTCATCATTAGTTCTCTTCCTACTTATATTTTGGATGGTTGAGTTGTATTTTTCTTTTTAGTTAACTTACCCACATTGAAGTTCCTATGGCTTAAGTTTATACAGGATGAGAAAACTGGTGCCATGTCTAATTCTCCATTGTCTCTTACATACATGGTAGGTTGTCACAGTGGTCGAGAGGTAAGGCACTCATCTCTTAACCGTTACGATGCTGCATACATATAGCGAAAATGTTCACAACTTTACATTTCACTATGGTAGTTGACGTTCAAAGCTTTTAACTTTTCTGTTTGTTGGTCAGTAAATATGATTTACTTGTGTGTAGAGACACAATTGAATAAAGAACTTGTGGGTGTTATTGTTTTTATTGTGTGTTTGTTAGTTTCTGAGATACAAGAAGATGAAGGTGAAAATTTATTAGAAAAAAAATTATTATTTGGACTCGACAGCTAGACCTAGTAGCTCCGATAGAAATTCATGGAAACCACAACAACGTATCGATACTGTGTTTATAATATCGACACAACTGTTATTTTCCAATTCAAACGTAGTTATTACATCTAAATAAACAAAATACATCTAAATAAACAGGTCTACCCGATAAAAATCTTTCCCAACAACCTACTTCATCTTTCTAAAAAAATCAGCCTACTCCAACTGGCCGATATAAGAAGATAAATCGTTCAACAGCCATGTGTAATCTAACATACAATACTTGTACAGGCAAAAATAACCTGTGTAGATGGACGTGACGTATTCAGCATTTAAAAAATGGCAATTGGTAGGGTATCCGTATAAAAAAATTATTTTTTCCAGTTTGTAAGCAGAGTGTGCTCAAATTTTTTATTTTTTTTGCGTCGCCTTCTTTCTCTATTGCCCAACGGCAGTGTGCGTTGCACTGTGGTTTTTATTTTGCACCTGTTGGCACTTCAGCATGCATTTTATGTAAGGGTCTGCTTCCTCCTGCATTTTCCAAGGGTTTGATTCCCTGTGGTAACGACCGGTGCTGTGATAAGGATTGAACCCAGCACCTTCTGGTTGTGAGTCGTGTCACTTAACCACTAGCCCACGCCGTCCCCCAAAATTATTTTGACCAGGGCATGCTAAAGGTTAAAGTGATGAATGGAAACGGCGTGGGTTTGAGCCCCGCAGGTTTCAAGTAACTCCAGGTTTCAAAGAGGTGGGACTAAAGTGCCCGCATCCTGAATTACTTCCAGTCATCTTGACATAAGTCTTGCCACTGGCCCAAGGTGGTTCAGGACCAGAGAGTGAATTTGATAACCAGCGCAGCTTCTTCCTCACTATAATCTAAATACAGCGCAAGTTACATCATCAAGACAAAAACCATCTGATGATGTTGTCATCACCGCTTGCGATGGGCATTTACTAACGTGGCAGGTTACCAGCATAACTATTCTTTGCTCCCCTTTCAGGCTCTGCAACATTTGGATGATATGAAAGCTGCACAACTACTACATTATTGTTTTAACGTCTTTTGCAATACTTTTTTTTCTAATCCTTTCAAAACAAAATGGCCGTTGATTGACGAGATGTCTTCTTATAAAATAATGCTATTATAAGTGAGTTGAGATAGTGGTTTTTTTTAAAGCCACCAGAAAAATTAAATTTACATTAAATTTTACTATTAAATAATTTTACTGAATATAACAAAAATGTAGATATAATATATTAATTATATCAGTATAGCTATCAAAATTGAAATGTGCCATGAGTGATGTGTTAAGAAAATATATGATCAATAACATTCTTCAAAATGGTGTTTGAAAAACCAGCACACCATAAACTGACCTCATTTTCTATTAAGTGGTGAGGCTGAATGGAGTCACTGTCTTTTTGCACTTTTGTATTTAAATTATTTGTCTCTTAAATTGCAAATAATCACTGCTCTCTATTCCTTCTCCATTAATTGTTCTGTGCATTTCTGTCTCAGATTTTACCATTTATTCTTATAACATTTAACTCGAGTGGTCTGTCGGGTCTTTGTGTATGACAAGGACAAGAATAGCACTACTGCCTCACAGAGAGCATGTCAAAAGAGGCGACTGGGATCAAGATGCTGATCAGCGCATGAGCTGCAGCGGTCAGCGACCCATAGCTGACTGCTAGCGTCAGGGCCAGCAAACTAGAGCTGCCAAAACCCTATTCACCTCCAAGTGGTGATCCTGGATAACAGGCTGCAGCAGGCAGACTGGCCAAGGAGAAGGGATCGAAGAGGGAATGCTAACCCGGTACTCAAAAAATGCTTGCTGAAGTCGGATGTGTTGGATCGAAAGGTGCAAATATCGCAGTCAAGCTGTAGAACTATGACACAACGCATTCCGTTCTCTGGACTACATTCTTCTACTTAAGCCCTTTCTGGGTTTGATAGCTAGAGATTGAGAACGAACGAAGCCAAGCCATAAGAGGGGACTGACTGTGTGACATGGCTTAACACCGACCATGGTGGTGGTGTTTTTAGAGCAGCATAGATGACGCCTAACAGGCTGCAGGTCTACTTTGCTCATGTTTGAGTTTGTTAAGATGAACATCTGTAAACCACCCAACGCAGCGGAGTATTAAGCTGCTCAAGCCTAGCCCACTAAGCAGGAAATCTTTTTCCCTGCTAAATCCAGCTCATACCAGAGCTGGGACCTGCACAGGGGCATCTGCCCCTGTAGAAGTACAGGTCAACTAAGAACTAAGACATTCAACTGTAACTGCTAATCTTACAGATCATAATATTTTAAGAATTGCTGTAATTACCTTTCTCCAAGAATTTATATTATCCTTTCCAGCTATGGCAGAGAATACGCTGGTGAACCCTTCATTGGACATACAATTGGGCCTGTTGCTGGTTATGGGGTAAGCTAATTTTTTTGTCAAATACTATAAATGGCACTAATGAAAAACAAAAAATTTATAGTCAGTAGTGGCAATGGTGAGATGACAAAAATACAGGGCTAGATAAAGGATGTTCTCTAACTTTACAAAAATACGGGGCTAGATAAAGGATGTTCTCTAACTTTACAAAAATACGGGGCTAGATAAAGGATGTTCTCTAACTTTACAAAAATACGGGGCTAGATAAAGGATGTTCTCTAACTTTACAAAAATACGGGGCTAGATAAAGGATGTTCTCTAACTTTACAAAAATACGGGGCTAGATAAAGGATGTTCTCTAACTATGATATTCTGTTCAAACAGTAATAATATGAACAGTCTGTATACATAATTGAATTGCTATAAAAATCTATATAAGATAAAATTGCATATGGACCAATTTTACAGGTGAAATATTACAGCTGATATTTACAGCTATCATGTTATCCTCTATGTCAGTCCTGCAAATATGCCGTATGCAAGGAAGCCAACAATATTATGTATGCGTTCCGATGGCTCAAAGAGATATGGATATGCATGATATAAAACATATTTATAAGAAGATTTTTATCTCTTATTGGAAATAATTAGATAGAATACTACATATCATCATCTTTGAAAAACACTTGCAAAGGCCAGTGTGTCATTGTTGTTGAATGCCCACAATGAGTAGGATAGCTCTTTTGTGCGCCCTAAAAAGGACGTTAAGTAGCGGGTTGTCGTAGCTTTCCTCACATCCTGAGCGTGCTGATGAAGGTGGACCGAGGTCTCCTCCAGACAGTTGTGCTATGCTGGACTTCATCTGCGTGTCGCTCACAAATGCGATGATCATGTCGATCCCACACCATGTTAGCCAGGCTGCAATGAAAACAGCCCGTTTCCATGGAGGACTCTGGGGAAGTCAAGTCGAGGGTCTTGGTCAGTATATTTTGTTTGACCCTAATATGTCTGATCAGTATATGTTGCCTGACCAGATCTTAGTCTTCCTCCCCATCATATACATAGGAATCACAAATAATTATACTTGAGTGCATATACTGAATTGGTTCAGAAATTGTCAAAAAAGAATCCAGTCTTTCAAACAAACCCCAAAACACCAAAATAAGTCTTAACGGCAAATACCTACAGCCAAACGACAACTCAAACTACCTGGGAGTCACATTTGATCGGCACATGACATGGAAAAGTCAGATCGAGAGATACTGAATGAGAGCCAGAGAAAGAATGGCAATCATGAAGAAACTTGCTGGCACAAGCTGGGGAGCAGACAAAAGTATACTAAAGAAACTGTACACTGGAAGAGTGAGACCAGTCCTCGAGTATGGCATTGCGGCATGGACAACTGCAGCAAAGGCGACTTCGATAAAATTAGCAAACTCCAAAACCAAGCCATGAGAGTTATAACAGGAGGCATGAAGTCAACGCCAATTGTAGAACTCAAAAAGATTACAAAACTGCAATCCATGACCGACAGAAGAGACTGCAGAGCCCAGCAGCAAGCAGAGAAACTCAGAAGACTGACTGACCATCCAATACACCAGAGATTAAACAATTTTGGAAATGGGAAACTAAAGCGGAGAAACTTTGCAGAAATAGCCAAAGCAAAGATGCACGAAGACCCTATGAACGCACTAACAACACCAAAGCCCATCCCTACTGTACGAAAACCTACCTGGAGGCAGCATATATTTCCAGAAGTGGTAGAAAATATACCAGGTATTGGAAACATAAACCGACAGACTGAAAAAGAAAGAAGAGATACAACCCTGAGGTACATAACGAAAAACTACCCAAGCATGGACTGGACCCATGCATACACTAACGGTTCTGTAACAAACACAACACAGAATGGAGGGGCAGGGGCTTTCCTGAGCCTACCAAATGGCAGAAAAATAACACTGTCATTGGCAACTGGAAAATACACAAGCAATTTCAGAGCAGAGGCACTGAGGGCGGCAGTGGAAGAAATGGTGACAGGTAAAAGGAATGAAAGCCATATAGTCCTGCTTACAAATGCCCTGGCCGTAGTCACAGCACTAAAAAGCCAGAAAAATACTGAACTTAATGATATAAGAGCAGTACTCTGTCAACTATGCCAGCAGTCCGTACCAAAAAGAGTAGTGGTACAGTGGGTTCTACCCCACTGCAACATCCAAGGCAACGAGGAGGCAGACAGACTGGCAAAAGAAGGTGCAAGGCTACTACAACCAGATACTAGTGTGACATACGAAGAGTCAAAACGGCTTATTAGAGCTAGATACACGACCAAATGGGAAACAGAACATACTGGCTACACAAAAAACCATGCCTATTACCAGTTGAACAGAAGAGAGCAGATTGTGGTCTTCAGACTTTGCACTGGCCACAATAGACTGAGGTACCACCTATTGAAGATAGGTGGCACTGACGAATGCACGTGTGGTACCGGGAAAATGACCGCTGAACATTTCCTGCAAAACTGCCAGACATACGAGGATCAGAGAGAGCAGATGTGGCTATCACCAGTGGCAACACTAGACAAGCTCTATGGCAGTGTCGACAGCCTCAGGATGACCGCTTCTTTTTTTGAAAAAATAAAGGTCCACGTCTGACAGCGTAAGAAGAAGAAGAATCCAGTTAATATTGCAAACAATTCATTTTTATATTGAGACGAAGGAGACTTTAAAATGCTTATTTAAAAAAATGTTCAGTTTAGTTTCCATCCATTTGTGCAGTTGAGCATTATAGAGAGCTTAAGTCGTCTTTGTGGGCTAAAGTGTGTTACTTTTTTAGAATGTTTTACAATGTAGCGTAATACATTTTCTCCTAATATGGAACACAACTTGAATGGAGCTCAAGGAGGAAAGAATAGGCCCACTATAATCTTAAAAAGCTTATAGTTAAAGGGGACTGGATTCAAAGATGTATTGCAGTGGGAAGGCAAACTCGGTATCTAAAAAAAGCAGCTGAAATCGAATGTGTACAACCGAAAGATATTAAGCTGAATTAAGATGAGACAGTAAGAATATAAAACACGAGTAGCATTATAAGCAGTAGTGCATCAAGAGCTGAATGTTTGTAGGTTCAACATAACCCAGAGCACACACATCCATGTTACCTTGCTAATGCACATCAAGGAATTAAAACTAAATAATTATGCACACAGTGAATGCTAGAATAGACAGAGAATTATCATTTTTGGTGATGACAGACAGAGAAATACAAACATCTAATCAGTTTAAAGTAAAAATGTCAAGTTACCTTTCACCATAAATTTTCTGATGGCATCACAGCATTTTAAAACCAAAAGAAAAAAATTATTACTCAAGGGAAAGAAGAACATAGTCGATGTTTACCCAAGGGAAAGAAGAACATAGTCAATGTTTACCCAAGGGAAAGAAGAACATGGTCAATGTTTACCCAAGGGAAAGAAGAACATATGCAACTTTTATGCAAGGGAAAATCAACATGTGCAACACAGACCCAAGAAAAGAAGAACATGAGCAACTTTTACTCAAAGTAATGCAGAACATGGACAACTTTTACTGAAGGTAATGAACAATATGGGCAACTTTTACCCAAAGCAATGAAGAAAAATGGCAGCTTGTAAACAAGGCAAAGAAGAGCATGAGCAACTTTTACCCAAAGGAAATAACATGGGCAACTTGTACTCAAAGTAATGCAGAACATGGACAACTTTTACTGAAGGTAATGAACAACATGAGCAACTTTTACTCAAAGCAAAGAACAACATGAGCAATTTGTAATCAAAGGAAAGAACAACATGAGCAATTTGTAATCAAAGGAAAGAACAACATGAGCAATTTGTAATCAAAGGAAAGAACAACATGAGCAACTTGTAATCAAAGGAAAGAACAACATGAGCAATTTGTAATCAAAGGAATGAGCAACTTGTAATCAAAGGAAAGAACAACTTGTAATCAAAGGAAAGAACAACATGAGCAATTTGTAATCAAAGGAAAGAACAACATGAGCAACTTGTAATCAAAGGAAAGAACAACATGAGCAATTTGTAATCAAAGGAATGAGCAATTTGTAATCAAAGGAAAGAACAACATGAGCAATTTGTAATCAAAGGAAAGAACAACTTGTAATCAAAGGAAAGAACAACATGAGCAATTTGTAATCAAAGGAAAGAACAACATGAGCAATTTGTAATCAAAGGAATGAGCAATTTGTAATCAAAGGAAAGAACAACATGAGCAATTTGTAATCAAAGGAAAGAACAACATGAGCAATTTGTAATCAAAGGAATGAGCAATTTGTAATCAAAGGAAAGAACAACTTGTAATCAAAGGAAAGAACAACATGAGCAATTTGTAATCAAAGGAAAGAACAACATGAGCAATTTGTAATCAAAGGAAAGAACAACATGAGCAATTTGTAATCAAAGGAAAGAACAACTTGTAATCAAAGGAAAGAACAACATGAGCAATTTGTAATCAAAGGAAAGAACAACATGAGCAATTTGTAATCAAAGGAAAGAACAACATGAGCAATTTGTAATCAAAGGAAAGAACAACATGAGCAATTTGTAATCAAAGGAAAGAACAACTTGTAATCAAAGGAAAGAACAACATGAGCAATTTGTAATCAAAGGAAAGAACAACATGAGCAATTTGTAATCAAAGGAAAGAACAACATGAGCAACTTGTAATCAAAGGAAAGAACAACATGAGCAATTTGTAATCAAAGGAAAGAACAACATGAGCAATTTGTAATCAAAGGAAAGAACAACATGAGCAATTTGTAATCAAAGGAATGAGCAATTTGTAATCAAAGGAAAGAACAACTTGTAATCAAAGGAAAGAACAACATGAGCAATTTGTAATCAAAGGAAAGAACAACATGAGCAATTTGTAATCAAAGGAAAGAACAACATGAGCAATTTGTAATCAAAGGAAAGAACAACATGAGCAATTTGTAATCAAAGGAAAGAACAACATGAGCAATTTGTAATCAAAGGAAAGAACAACATGAGCAATTTGTAATCAAAGGAAAGAACAACATGAGCAACTTGTAATCAAAGGAAAGAACAACATGAGCAATTTGTAATCAAAGGAAAGAACAACATGAGCAATTTGTAATCAAAGGAAAGAACAACATGAGCAATTTGTAATCAAAGGAATGAGCAATTTGTAATCAAAGGAAAGAACAACTTGTAATCAAAGGAAAGAACAACATGAGCAATTTGTAATCAAAGGAAAGAACAACATGAGCAATTTGTAATCAAAGGAAAGAACAACATGAGCAATTTGTAATCAAAGGAAAGAACAACATGAGCAATTTGTAATCAAAGGAATGAGCAATTTGTAATCAAAGGAAAGAACAACTTGTAATCAAAGGAAAGAACAACATGAGCAATTTGTAATCAAAGGAAAGAACAACATGAGCAATTTGTAATCAAAGGAAAGAACAACATGAGCAATTTGTAATCAAAGGAATGAGCAACTTGTAATCAAAGGAAAGAACAACTTGTAATCAAAGGAAAGAACAACATGAGCAATTTGTAATCAAAGGAAAGAACAACATGAGCAATTTGTAATCAAATGAATGAACAACATGAGCAACTTGTAATCAAAGGAAAGAACAACATGAGCAATTTGTAATCAAAGGAATGAGCAACTTGTAATCAAAGGAAAGAACAACTTGTAATCAAAGGAAAGAACAACATGAGCAATTTGTAATCAAAGGAAAGAACAACATGAGCAATTTGTAATCAAATGAATGAACAACATGAGCAACTTGTAATCAAAGGAAAGAACAACATGAGCAATTTGTAATCAAAGGAATGAGCAACTTGTAATCAAAGGAAAGAACAACTTGTAATCAAAGGAAAGAACAACATGAGCAACTTGTAATCAAAGGAAAGAACAACATGAGCAATTTGTAATCAAAGGAATGAGCAACTTGTAATCAAAGGAAAGAACAACTTGTAATCAAAGGAAAGAACAACATGAGCAATTTGTAATCAAAGGAAAGAACAACATGAGCAATTTGTAATCAAAGGAAAGAACAACATGAGCAATTTGTAATCAAAGGAAAGAACAACATGAGCAACTTGTAATCAAAGGAAAGAACAACATGAGCAACTTGTAATCAAAGGAAAGAACAACATGAGCAATTTGTAATCAAAGGAATGAGCAACTTGTAATCAAAGGAAAGAACAACTTGTAATCAAAGGAAAGAACAACATGAGCAATTTGTAATCAAAGGAAAGAACAACATGAGCAACTTGTAATCAAAGGAAAGAACAACATGAGCAACTTGTAATCAAATGAATGAACAACATGAGCAACTTGTAGCCAAGGGAAAGAAGAACATGGTTTTATTCAAATCCTGAAGAAACTTGCCATGATTGTGCCCATGGCACACACATTATATACCAGAACTAATATAATTTACATTATATATCAGAACTAACATAATTTACATTATATACCAGAACTAATATAATTTACATTATATACCAGAACTAATATAATTTACATTATATACCAGAACTAACATAATTTACATTATATACCAGAACTAATATAATTTACATTATATACCAGAACTACCATAATTTACACTTTATACCAGATCTAACATTATTTTTTTTTATATAAATGCTTGGCAGCCAGCAGATAGGCTCTCTTGAAGTATTCCACCTAGCTTTGTTATGAAAACAAAGCTTTAACTGTTGCCCTGTTGGTGTGTCTTCTTCAGGCTCTATCCATGAGACTCCAGTTGTTTTGAATTTTTCTTTCACTGTTCTTTGTCAGTTGTTACTTTATCTCTTTACTCTTTAATTCTTCATTTTTCTTCCCCTGTGGGTTTCAATGCAAAACAAATCTGGTTATTTCATTAGGGGCCTACCTGGAAGTGTATCCTGCTCATTTATATTTTCCACTCTTAATCTCCAGATGCATTTCTTGTTGTGGTCTTTGCCAAAGATGTGTGTTTGCTTATTATATCTGGTCATCTCATATAAAATTTGTTTGTGAAAGTCTGCAGTCTAAACACTATGCTGTAGTTACATGCCAAATTTCTGAACCATACAATAGCGCTGCTTGTACATTTATGTTTAACAACCAGCTCTATTATTCTTGGAGAATACTGCTGAGTTCCATCTTGGATGAAAATAGTTCAAAGTAAATCTGGTTTTGTTGAACTAAACCATCTAACAGCAATTTATTATTCGACTTATGTATGTCAAATATCAGTAAATATAAAGACATATTGACCTAACATTATGTTGTAGATGTGATATTCAGCTTTTATTTCTTTATAGGCAGCGGTTTATAGAGGAGGTTATCAACGGTTTGCACCATACTAGCATTACAGCATTTTCTCACTGATTACTGTTAAATGAGTAGCATTATGGGAGGAAACTCATGGACTTGCAGTAGCCTCCATTTCATCTCTTCACGGCAGGGCAGGCATAGACTTTCAAATTAAGATACCACACAGCTCCAACCTCAACACTCATCATGAACAGGACTTCCAGTGTGTCACCTAAATAAGGTTTTTATGACCACACACTCATATGTTTTTTTCTTCTTTTTTAAAATGTTTTCTTTTGTCCTTCACTTTTGGTGATGATTAGAATACAAAGAATAGTAAGACTGTATATAATTGAAAAAGTGAAGCACAAATGGAAAAGAAAGTTTTAAACATAACAAAAACATAACGGCCAGCATTTTAGTTAATTGGGCCTTCCTATGGACAAAACAAACATAAAAATTTCAGAAATGAAGAAAGCAACCAAATAAATTGTACAAAAATATAAACATACTACTGATGCAAGTTGTCATCACATTTAGACATGAGCAGTAATCACTTATATTTCACATACACTAAGAAATATATTTCTGACTTAAAAAATAAAAATGTATGCAGTTTTCATGTTTGTTAGTCCTGTGCTAAACCTAATTGACAGATACATTGGAGATTTGTTGTTTTTAATTGCATAAAAGTGCTTCATTTACTTTTATGTTATTTCTCCTTTGACAATTACAGCAGGTTTATTTCTTCCATAACTGGTTCATCATTAGACGTTTGTTTATTCATTAAAATCTTGTTGTGCAGTAACATTTTTTCTAAAAGAAAATATGACATTGCATCCCTTTACATTTGAAATTGATATTTTTAAACACTCAAATGTTTTTTAAATTTTGATATACCTTACTCTGATAGTACAAAAAATATCAGGAAGTACCTTCATATATTGGTGAGGATATTATGATCAGCATGAAAAGTTTTTGTTTAGAACATTTGAAAATGTTTTAGTGATGTCGATATAGTGAATTTGGCTGCTTAATGGAAATCTATTGATAAATACTCAAACTGTTAGCTTTATTTGGAGCATTGATTTCTAGTCATCATTTCTGTATACCTTTACATAATTATTGAACTGATATTTTGCAGCTTATGTTTTGGTTTTTTTTTTTTATGAACATAGTTGTTAGTCACTTGTATTTTAGTATGTCTATTTTGTTGTTAAAATCATTTGCAAGGAATGGTTAAAAACATGTTGATACAAGTTATCAAAACTGAAAAGCTAAAGATATACGCCAGTAAAATATTGTTTCTACTAAAAGAAGACCAATTCAGTTTTTGATCCACTTATTAGAGGAGCCGGTTGCTGCCAAAACACTTTAAATCAGAAGAAGCATGTTTAAACTCTGGTAAGGCTTAGGGTTAAAATAAAAACATAACCTGGAGACTGTGCAGGATTGCAGTGACAAGGGGCTGTAACTTCTTATTCCGATTAATCCCCCTATATTGATGTCTTTTTATTCACCTATTACCATGCAGCTAGAGTCTGCCACCAGGGGTTTTAATTCTGCTAGCCAGTTTTATAGTCAAATTGTTTCTTTTTTACATTTCAGCCTTTGGGTGGCATATTATTTCAGACAGATTTTTTAAAGTCCTCTTGTTCTGGGCAGCATGCTCTAATTCTACTTTATATCTTCCATCCTCTGTCTGGTGTTCACTTTTTATGTCTGAGATGAAAGAGAGAAAGCCCAGTGTTCAGCTGCACTTCGTTGTATCAAGTTATATTTTTTTTAAACAGCCTTTTTTTTACATTCTATCTGGTCTTTAGCTAAGTTTATTCTGAACAATTCAAACCTCCTTTGTTATCTTTCACTAAATGTAAGAAATCACTCATTGATCCATTAAAAACTTTTCTTAAGGTTTGATCTAAAATGCCTATGGTAGCTAGTTTATTGTTCTCCTTTAAGAGTATGCCTTTCTTTTTAATGAAGAAAGTGCTCGCCTTTCAACTTCAGACAGTATTTAAGGATATATCAGTTGATAGCTGATAGGGAAAAAAAATACTCCACATATATAGCAGTTTCATGAGCTTTCTCCTTGCCTTCAATGAAATTCACATTTTAATATTGTTATGAATGATACATCTCTTAGCTTATGTAAGTGGTAAAAAATGTTTTTCATGAAGAAAACAGTTTAACCTGCATATTTCTTGAAATATGTTTACAAACTGCACATTTCTTTAAATATGTTTACCAATTTATTAGGTGTAATCATTGTATTCTGAGACTGAGTGCTCAATGACAGTTTAATCTTGTGTATGTTGATGAAACTGCTTAGTTGATTTGTTGAATCTCAGCACTCGAACATCAAGTTCTTCCCCCTTCCCCGAGAATAATCATTAGACAAGTGTACAAATTATGCCTGTAAAAGTATTCTCTTCATCTGTAAATATAGCACATCTTTTGCAAGTATTTACCAAAGTTTTTATATACTCTGTGTTGTCATTTTGAAACATGTAATCTTAAATTGTTATTTTTGTTTTAATAATAACTGCTTTTGATTTAATGAGCCTGTTTGGATTATTTGCAATCTTAAATATTCTTTGAGTGAATGAGTAGATAAAAGTGACAGACTGATAGAAAATGCAAGAATATACAATGGCATCACAAGTAATGCATAGTTCAGAGGAATCCAAGACATCTGAAATTCTTTTGATTGGGAAAAGCCTGAGAATAAAAATATGCTACTAGATTTATTTAAAACAAATGATTTACAGTAGAATCATTCCCTATTAAAGTAAGCACAAATGATAGATCATAGTGATTAACTCTGTGTTAGTAAGAAAACGTAAACAAATGATGTACAGTAGAAACATTCTCTATTAAAGTAAGCACAAATGGTAGATCAAAGTGATTAACTGTGTTAGTAATAAAAAGTAGAGAAAGTAAATTGGCTCTTTAAGTAATATCGGACAAGATTTTGTGTTTTCTTAAATTTTTTAAGAAATAACAAATCATGTAATACTCCCAAGATAGAACATCACAGATAAACAAAGAGCAGGTGCAGATGAAAGGAAATCTAAATAAAGAGTATATCCAACATCATAGGAAATACTGCCAGCTGGAGAAAAAACAAACATCAATGGGTACAAATAGAATACAGTGAAAATTTGCATTTGATTTATCCTGGATGGTCTGGACTGGCACAGCATGATGGCTAGGAGGAAAGCATGTAGACATTAGTAATGGGATTTTATCATCAACATCACTAGTCATGACACATGATGATGATATCACTTTCCAAAAGAATACTTTTAAGTTCATTCACTAAGATGTGATTTGAAAGAAAAGATAACATGTAATTTTGTGTATAAGATGTTGAAATGTTTGTGTGGTCAAAAGTAAAACAGCAGATTATGAGAAGTTATCTGTAAACATTGTATGTGGAAGAAAGCACACAACAGTAATGCACTGATCTGGTACAGCAGCAGAGTCTGTATGGTGTACTAGAAAAGACATGTCCATTTTGTTGTTGTTATGTTAACAATTGTAAAATTATTTCAAAATGTAGCTTTTATTTTACAAACATAGCAGTTGTTTTTCATAATATCTTTGAGAGTCATGCTTTAAACTTGCCAAAAATGGTCTTGCCTGTGTGTCTGTCTATATGTTATTGATTTTTAAATTTGTACCTTAGAAATGTAATTTCAGTTTGCGAAAATGGGGGATATATTTTAGCATAATTCTCTTTCTCATGATATCTAGCATACACCGTTCGTTCAGCTTAACTGAATCATGTAAAAATTTTGGTCAAGAAATTCAAGACTGCATCAGTTGATTATATCTTAAAAATGTTATCCATTTTGAAACTTTTCCCTTACTTTTTATTCGAAGGGGGGAATGGAACAAATGTTAATTGAACAAGTTCAGATTTTCTTGTTTTACTGCATAAATCTTTTCTTCCAGGAGTTTAAAATGTGGAAATGTATTCCTGTCTTACAAGCAGAACTTAGTATTACCAGATAATTTTGAAACATTTGAACCATTTTGAAACCATGATAATTCAAGTTGCAGAATAGCCAACATCCCTACATTTTATCACACCAGATTCAACATTTCAAAGTACATTTTTCGCTTTTACGTATTTTTTGGCAAGTCAAAGCAAAGTGTTGCTTGGGTGAGAATAATTGTCAATACTGCAGTATAATAATCAAGTTGTTTTGCAGAATTTGATGTTTTCTTATGCCATTAGCTGTATTCTGTGTGCTGTAAAATGGCACAGGAAGTAGTGTTTTAATGTTTATGTTTTTGACAGTTCTGTGTTCCTTTCATGTATCACATGTTGACCTTTTGCACAGGGAGTCAATCAAAATCTGTAATGGAACCTATATTTATTACTTGTTCCTCTTACAGCTGTTTATTGTATGATTAAGCAGGTAGTGCAATAAACCATTTCGTGTTTCTTTATGTCCCTCAAATTAAACAAACAAATATTGAGAATATCTATAATATTATACCAAATCATTTATAGAAGCAAACAAATTTAAGACAATCTTAAGACTTTTTAATTAATGTTGAACATGTAATTACTGCTTCTTCAATTTTAAGACGCACATATTTTTCCAGTTTAGTGGTCTCTAAAATTGAGATGTATTTTATCATTTCCATCAAAAGAAAATAATCTAACACCAGTTGGATAGGATTTCATTCGGCATTGTCATTGCCTAACACATAACGCAAATTTGGTAGTGAAACTTCTCATGTTTGTCTTTGTTACAATATTATTGTATGATCAACAAAACAACTAATTAACCTGCCCAGAGGAGCATAGGACAACCAACCTGCCCAGAGGAGCATATGACAACCAACCTGCCCAGAGGAGCATATGACAACCAACCTGCCCAGAGGAGCATATGACAACCAACCTGCCCAGAGGAGCATATGACAACCAACCTGACCGGAGGAGCATATGACAACCAACCTGACCAACATATGACAACCAACCTGCCCAGAGAGGAGCATATGACAACCAACCTGACCAACATATGACAACCAACCTGACCAACATATGACAACCAACCTGACCAACATATGACAACCAACCTGACCAACATATGACAACCAACCTGCCCAGAGAGGAGCATATGACAACCAACCTGACCAACATATGACAACCAACCTGACCAACATATGACAACCAACCTGACCAACATATGACAACCAACCTGACCAACATATGACAACCAACCTGACCAGAAGAACATATGACAACCAACCTGACCAACATATGACAACCAACCTGACCAGAGGAACATTTGACAACCAACCTGACCAACACATGACAACCAACCTGACCATGAAGAAACTTGATGCAGCCATTTACTCCCTTAAACCAAGAAAGTCACCAGGAAATGGCGGGGTAACCAACGACATGCTTATGAGATTGGGTGGCACTTATGTATGGGTAGATCTGGTAAAACCCTTCGACCAAGTGTGGAAAGACGGTCTACGTGGGAAAATGCTGCAATATGGAGTATGCAGGAAAATGTACAAGTGGATCAGCAACTACTTAGAAAATAGAATAGCAAAAGTGCAAGGGCATACCAGTAAAAAGGAAACCATAGAACAAGGTGTTCCCCAGGGTGGTGTCCTCTCCCCTACACTCTTCCTTATTTACATAAATGACATCGCTAACAACCTTCACAAAAGTACCAACTATTCTCTCTACGCTGACGTCTTGGCCATGTTGACTACTGAAAAACACATCACTACAGCCAGCACACGAATGCGAGGCTCTGTGGCAGCCCTCAAAAGATGGTCCAAGACCTGGTTACTGAAAATAAATGAACAAAAAACAACACATACCATCTTCTCCCCATCAAACATACGGCAGCTAGATGAAGCTCCAACCTTCTTAGGAGTTTCCTTAGACCAACTTCTGACCTGGAAAACAAAAATTTTAAAGACTCAGCTGAGATTGAGGCTACGCATGTCCATCATGAAGAAACTTGCTGGTACTACATGGTGTCCTGCGGAAACAACAGTTTTGGAATACGCCATTGGAGCTTGGTCCACAGCATCTAAATTAAACTTTGACAAAATAGGGCGCACCCAGAACCAAACAGCCCGCATCATAACAGAAGCCCTGAAGTCCACCCAAATAAAAGACCTGAAAGCTAATGAATGGGCTACAGCCAATGGAAGACCACCAAGACCAGAATCATACAACAAGCAGGAAAATTCAGAAGAATCATGGACCATCCATGATGACAGAATATATTTTGCAGTCCGGTCCACTGTATACCGACAAAAGAAGCAGCATTCGGCAAAAGCCTGTGTCCGTCCACGAGAAGCTGTACGGAAGTGTACGGAACCTTGAGTCGACTGCTGCCTTCGTTAGAGTCATTAAAGTCGAGGTCTGAAGATGAACGAGGAAGAAGAAGATATTATTGCATCATTTAAGCTAATTTGTTCTTAGTAAATTAATTTATATTATTAATTTTGTGAATATGTCATCTTAGTGTTGCAGTGTTTAGTTTTTGTTTTCTCATGGTACTGAAATTAGATGACTTAGAATCAAAGAAATGCAGTGTAAATTACCTAATTTAAAAAAATTGAAGCACATAATGCATTGAATGTATTGGGAGACCGAATATCAATTGTATACTGGAGTCCCCATCCTTAATGATTATACTGAAGTATACCAACAAAATATATTATTTACAGCTATAACTCCACATTTTGATAATATGGATCTCTATGCTATCAGTTGCTGAAAAATGTAGCCCTAGTATTTCTTGTTAAACTCTTTTTATCATAATGTGTATGTCATTCAAAATTAGTTATAATTAAGAAGCCTACAAATTTGTTAGCTTGATTCCAATGTACCAGTGTCACATCAATAGTCTGAGGTAGTAGAGAAGCATTGCATCAAGTATCATGAAAGGTAGAGTTTTGTCTTGTTTTATATGTTACTCCTAGCAGTCAAACATCCATTTCACAATTCTAATTCACCCGGTTCGAATTTCACTGTGTCCAGTTTGGCAGACATAGGTTTTGTTATCTGTGTGATCGCACCTTCACCTGTGGAAAGTAATGGCAACCTACTGCACACCAGCCAAGAAACTTGACAGCTGTAAGCAGTGACATTCTGCAAAGAACATGCTACTTCCATACCTAAACATAACGACACGACTGTATCCTTCCTTGTGTGTCATTATGAGGGTTGGGCATGAGGTTGGTGACCTCACCATGTAAATCAGGCTTTTCTGAAGAGTGATTGCGTGAGACAGATGCAGTGTTGTACCTGTGTTTCTACAAATGGAGCAGCTAGAGAACATACAATAATCCTTTTCCCTAGCCTGCATCCACTAAAAGCAAACAACTCCTCTATCATGCAAAGATATAGCAGGCCTATCACCTGTTTGTCCGTAAAATCGATTACAACTATATGTTGAGGACTACATGCTTAGGTAGAAGAAAAGGGACTAAGAAGAAACTTATTTAGGTCTTTCTGAATGCAAAGTTTGACATTATTTTTTAAAAGTGTTTCTCAACCTATTATGAAGTATGGCTAGATACAAAATTGTTACTTCATCAACACTAACTATCATGAAAATTTATAATACAGATAATATACAAAGTAGATGATATATATATATATATATATATATATATATATATATATATATATATATATATATATATATATATAAAGAAGTTAGCCAATAATTTGTCACATGAAACAGTTGTAGTCAAGGATAAAGTAGTCCCAAAGATGACAACTGTCAAAAAGAGTCTATGCTATGCCATTTCTTCACCTCTTTATAAGCTGGGGTGACATCTTTCCTTCCTAGCTGTCCAGCCTTCCTTACTAAGAGCAGAGTCTGGTATCAATTTTGCTACAAGTTCTACTGGAGCATGACATAATTAGCCCCAAAACGTGCCCCGTTTTCTGTGAGAGGCAAGTGATCTAACTGCTCTGTCAAGTCAACTGTATGCTCTTTAAGTTGTATCATCATGCAACAATCAATGATGACTACACTCACAGTACATATTTATGCATAGGTTTCATACCTATAGGAACTCTTAAATCGAGGTGAGAAATACTGCTTTAAAGAATATTTAAAAGCTTGCTTTCTAAATTACATTACATTTTCAAGAAGAAATTTCAATAAAGTTAGCACAAGAGTTAATATAGATCACTGCTTGTTTACAGTCTGTGTAGTCATAATCTGATCTAGTCTTGTCACAGATGTGCATCAACGTAGTTTATATAGTAACATTCTCTCGTACATGTTATTTCAAGGAAAAAAATTATTTCACTGTAAACATATGCCATGGCGCTATCTTCATAACGAAAGTGCAAGTTTCCTATTTTGTTTGAAGTTAATGTAGTAATGAACGGTCCTGCCATTGACAATACATTTTTCTGTTAAATTTTCATTGAAATCTTATAAGCATTAATTCACACCATCATAAAAGGGATTAATCAAGCTCATTTAGTTTAAAAAGTATTACTTCTACAAGTGAACTATCAGTACATGTGAATATTGGAGAGGTTTGCATTCACATTTTGAGTTATACTGGATGCATTTATTCCATCTTCATTGCATTTTAATAATGCCTATTTTGTTAAAACGTGTATTGCTGGTAACCATATGTCAAATGATGTACCACAGAAACATGAGTACACAAATGTTTGTCCGCAGACGTTCTGCAATGAGACCAACTCTAATAGTGGAACTACTCTCCTATTGGAGCAAAACAAGGAATAATGATGATAATATTGAAGTCATAAATTGATCACTTTATGTGTGTTTGTGGAATTTTTGTGTGCAAGTTTTTAAAATTGGTACAGCACAATTATCACATCACTACTTCACTTGTTTGCTATGCTTCCAGTACCAGAATTGTTTGTGAAAAATGATTGTTAACAAGAAATTAAGTGAAATACACCAGGGGGAAAGGTAGACAGCTCGAGCCTACTTAACATGATTTATTAAAACATTGACAGGGCAAAATAGTGGGTTTATAGATCCTGTTTGGTGGCATGTTTATATTTTATTGTTTGATTAGTGAATAGATTAATTCATGTTTTTAGTTTTATAATGCCACCAAATGAATGCCACCATATTGTAGTAAAGAATTTACATATGTGAGGCATGTATAATTGGGAGAATATAAGTATCACTTCCTTTCACACACATACACACACACACACTAATGCAAGAAGTAGCAAACACTACTATTTTTATGCAGTATTATTCTGTGGCTGTACTGATTGTACACTTTTCAATTTGCAACATCAATTCTCTCTCTCTCTTTCTCTCTCTCTCTCTCTCTCTTTCTCTCTCTCTCATTATATTTAAAAGTTATACTCAGTAAAAGTGAAATTAGAAGTTTTACACAATAATATACCCAAAGCATACTTTGTTGATAGTGAATGAAAATGTTTAGTGTTCTGAGTTGTAACTCTTTTTTTGTGTGTATTTTTTGCATTACTCTTTTCCTTTTTTCAAAATGTAAGGAATTTTGTTTAATAAGCACACGTCGCAGAAGTCATTTTATCAATCTTTTTTCTCTCTTTACAATAAATTATTACACACACATTTTTGTTAGCGGCTTAATCTCCTTGCAAATCTAAACAAAATCTATTATATCCTTAATCTTAACATGATATTTCCTCTAGTAAGACGAGACTTTTTGAAAATCTGTTATTTCTAGGTTTTTAAATGCATATTACATTAGAAGTGCACGTATATGCACTATGTCAACAATTGCAATCATGAGAATCACTTTGCAATTGACCATTGAACTGTTTTGTATGCCACCAGTATATCAACAGCATTGCTGTAGTTACAATTGTTGTACTGCATTCACATTTTATTTATTGTTTAAAATTCAATGTTTTCATGTTATTTTTGGTCATGTAAAATGAGACAGCTGAACATATTTCAGTCATGTTGACCTTTTTTAATATTTTCTTCCCAGACTGTGATCCTATGATAGTTTCAAACTTCTGTGGGGATACTCTCATTTTTATCATTGAAATGGGATGAATATTGCCATTTAATGGTTATCGAATTCAGTATTTATATTTCAGGGCATTTCAGTTCCTGGAATATTTCAAAGCGCTTTTGGTGCACTGGAAGTTGCAATTTCAAAGCATTCAAGTTTCTAAAAACAAGAATTTAAGAGCATTACAATTTACTGTAATGTATTATATTACATTTAAAAACATTGTTACATTATGTTTTAAAAAAAGAAAATGACAATCCATTTGCCTACAGTGCTGCTGTGGACTCCATTGTACTAGACCGGAGCTTCTTGCGAGGCGGGATGAACAGTTTCTCACTGCCTTGTCTTCCCTAACCATAAGTAAGGTAGCCATTTACAGCTGAGTGTACTGGAGTGCATCAAGACCAATGATTGGACCCAATACTTTTTCCATGTGAATCCAACACATTCACATCTATACGACATCTATGCACTCCAGATAGAACCACAGGTGCTCAGGTTTTTGGTAGTGAGCTAACTAATTGTTTCGCACTCCTGATAAGGTTAATCATGACAGAAGGAAGTATGAGTCTGTTGTTCTTTGTATTTGTCCAAGTAAAACTATCTACATGACAGCTGTGCTTGATCTTACAGTACATTACAATGGACAGAAAAGCACAAATTGTTTAGTAGAAACATTGTGATAAATTATCAATCCTCAGATTACAGAAGTTTGAAATCTAGCAGGGATAGGACAGGAGTGTGTATAACCAGCAAGCTACACAAACAATCATTATCCTTACTCTTTACCATGTGATGAAGTAGGCAGTGCACCTATGAGTCTGCCAAGAGGACAGTGTTGTTGATTCTGTATAATATAACTAACAAATATTATCAAATAAGACTCACAGATGTCTGAAGCTAACTATTATCACAGTTGTTACCAACAGTATTCTCATTAAGTTATTAAGAATTGTCCATTTTTAAAGTACATACTATATTTTGTATCATAATAGTCAGCTATTGGGAACTGTGACCTTTATTTGTCATGTCACTTCAGTCAAAAAATAAGGGACAACAATCAAATAAATGTCTTCCATGATATTTTGTTACAGTTGCTAAGACTGACTATATTTCATTATACTATAAAGATACAATCTAAAGTTTGAAGGTGTGTTTTTCTTGTCATTTCCATATATTAATCGTTAGATTTGAATAGAATTCTTAAAACAAGAAAGATTAACATACACCTGTGTGTTGATTCTTGCAAGTTAACTTTGTCAGAAACTAAATATAAATGGCTTGAGACAAGACTGCTATAATCTTTAAAAGGAGTAAACAGAAGATTGCAGGGAAGGGTTGACTGAAGGACATTTTTTTTTTAATCTTTCAGAGGCGAAACTCAAGATAATTTGAGGATTCTTGCTAGTTATCTCTGTTAGAAACTGAAGATATAGGGAAGGGATAGGTGAAAGACAAGACTTGCCTAATCTTTCTAGAGAGAAAACTGAAGACAATTCTTGCTAGTTGGTTTTGTTAGAAATTTAATATTATAAAGTAAGTATTGCTGAAAGAGAGACAACAAATCTTAGAAGGGAGAAAATCTATATGAATGGATTCTTGCCAGTTAGATTTGAAATAATCTGAAGATACTGGAAGGTACAGATGAAAGAGACATAACTGTCGGACATGTTACCTGTGTGCACAAGATGGAAATTCTGGTGTGTAATAGGAACGCATTTGAAAAATCCAGCTCTCTTCTAAAATCCCCAGGGTAAGAGAAAAAGAGACAAGGTGAAGAAAGCTTGATACATAAATTAAATGGATAGACAAGACCTTGGCAGAGTTGAAACAGATGGCACAATTGATGAGGAGGCTCACCCTGAGGGCCACTCTTCCCCTTCTCTCTCTTCTCTTACCTCACTCTGTTTCATTTGACTCTATCCCACAGTCACACCCTTGCACAACTTTCACACGCGCCCTCGTGGTAAAGCCCTTCCATTGCACTTTTGTTGGGCTAGCTTCTGAGGGCGCACAAACCTAGCATAGGTACATACAGATGCACACATGCATCCAAGCACTGGTTTATGCGTCCTGATATCGCCTATTTGACTACGGTCTAGGGTGGAAAATGGCGCGCCTCCGCCAGTAGAAACTAGTGAGGCAAACATTTAAGCAAAAAAAAACAAAAAACAGATGGCACAAAGTAGGAAGATTGTGTGCAATTTTGAAGACCTGTGCTCCACAGTGAGCTGAAAGGTTATACTGAGGATGTTAACTATGTATAATATACAATCTGATGAATATACTCGTCTATTTCTTCTAATCATAATTTGCATCATTATACTTCAAATAGTACTGTATTTTACCCATTTTTGCATGATTTGTGGAATGTTGCCTGCCATATTTATGCCAGGGGCTGTTTGATAAATGTTGGCATGACACCTAATCTTACCACCATTGCCCATTGTTAACCATAAACTCTCATTTTGTTCATTTCTCTGTAGTGAATTTCATTTGTTTTTTTGTGTGTTTTAAGTCAATTATTTAATTAATTCATTTTACAGTTATTATAGAAGCTGAGCTTAGAATGTGCTTATTATTTTTTGTAATTTATTACATTTTTCTAATAATTTAATCTTTGTTTTCAAATTACTTCAGAATGATACAAATATTGTTTCTTTAAATTTATAATTTCCTAAAAATTGCAAGTAGAATAATTTTCATTTTTATTTCCAAGTCATGTGATTGGTAAACGTCTGTAGATTGTTATTTTTTTTTTTCAAAGTTAAAATTGTTTAAATCACAAAATTGAAGTTATATTGATGGAAACTAACAAAACAGCTTGAATATATTGACATCTTGTCATTGGCCGTACAGTATAGGCCTACATGAACAACACAGTAAATTATCACAGTAACTACATATTCACCACAATAGTCACAAAAGACATTTATCAAATAGATTAAAACAGCACATGCAATTATCTTCAAAATGATATATCATTCATAAGGATCTGTAAATAATTCAGAAAACTACAGCTTCATTTGTGAACACACATCTCACAGTGAAAATGTGAATACACATTTATTGCTCCAAGCATTTTGTATTTTTTATTTCATTAGTTACTGTGTAAGCACTTCAGACAGTCAGTGGAGAATATATTTATTAATATATATTATTTTATCAGTGTTTACAAATAAAAGCAGAATTAGTGAGATGAATCAAGCAAATAATTAGCTAACTATCATTAAGGGAGGAAGAAGATATCTTCTTAGTTGGTTCTTCTTCATTCATTCTCAATCTCGAGCTACCAATCCCTGAAAAGTGCTTTGCAAATAGCAAGATATTGTCTGGAGAACTGAGTGCATTGTCGTAGTTTACAACTTAACTATGAATATTTGCACTTTTCAGTCCGACACATCCGACTTCATCAGGCATTTTTGAGTACCGTGTTAGCCTTCCCTTTTCAATCCCTTCTCTTTAGCCAGTCTGCTTTATTGCAACCTGTTATACAGAATCACAATGTGAAGGGGTAGAAGGGTCTTGTTCGCTGGCCTTGACGCTAGCTGTTAGCTATGGGTCATGCACTGTTCAGCATCTTGATCCTGAAAAGAGGATACATAAGTAACTAAGAATAAAATAGAACAATTTGACCAGTCACTAGTTTGTTTGAATTCCTCACTACTGTTTTGTTTTACTTATGTGAAGCATATTGGTAGTGTGGTTAGAGCACTTGTGTCTCACAACAACGATCTAGTAATCCTACCTCATAAAGATGGGACTTAGCAAAATGATCTCTTCAATGCTTCATCACCTGCATCTGCTATAGGAATATTTTTACTTTTATAGTTTACACAGTTTGTTCACTAATGAAGACATTTTGACAATACATCTGGTTGTTTTGTTACCATGCAGCTGTCAACACGTTTTTCGAGTATTTTGAGTCTTCATTAACCATTTGTTTTTTTTATTGCAGCGTCTCTGTAATAAGTTGCACAGTACAACAGATTCACTTAATAGAGCTTATTAATAATGTGTCCCAGTTTTTGCTGACCTGGAACTGTGGTGGTAAAATTTAGTTACGTGATTGCCATACTGTTTTGAAGTTAGTGCGACTAAACTTAAGTAAATAGATAAAAATACACGCTGGTAGAACATTTTCTGTGGTTTTATTGTACAGTTGCTTGCAGTTTTGTCAATTATAACACTTTGATTATTATGTATTATACACATATGTTATATATATATAACTCCAGTTTGATTTTTGTAACACGTACATATTATATATTGTGTAGAATTACGTTTACATTTTGCATATATTAATGCTTCACATGTTGTTTTTTCCCCCCATTTCTTTTGGGGGGAGGGGGTGTGTAATTTGATGCATTGCATGTTTAACAACCTTTATGGAATGATATAACCCCATCCCTATATGGTATATACAATGGGAATGCTTCATGTAATGTGTTGTTTCAGTTCAGTTTGATTCATTCTTTATTTTTTATCATTGTATATCAAATATACATTTGTGAAAATCACAGTTTCAGATATTGTGTAGTCCTTAAACCAAGTTGTGATACAACCTACACAATTTGTTTTTTAAAATTTGACTTTGTAGCTCTGATATCCGATTTTAAATTTCTATAACCTTGACCAAGTTTTCTTTGCAACTCAAACTTCACCTGCTATTAACATTTGGCACTTGTGAAAACAAATAAACGTTTTTCATCTCATTTAATTTTGCTGTGCATAATTTGTTACAATAGCAAGTGATAAAATAATGGCAATCATAATTATACGAAAGGCAGACAATCTTGATTGTATTCAAAACAAGTTTTCATAGATTGCTCTTGGCAGTTAAGATTTACAAAATGTTGAGACCTCAAACAAGGAATGTTTTTAGCATTGTATTGTCAGTGGCAGTGTTTGTGATAGGACTTACCTTTTACATTTAGTACCTATACCTTTTACATTGACTACCAATACCTTTAACATTGACAGTCTTATTTGCATTGACTACCTAATCATGTATCAAAGAACTGATAATGTTGTAGGGGATACAGTAGCAATTTACCTATTGAAGTTACCACATAACCCTCTTTAGTTTGTGTCCTTTTTTCCCCTTTGGTTGCTTGTAGATCTTCTTCTCTTCAGTTTGGCTCCCTTATGAAACTAAGGGCCACTGCTGTGGATGGAAACTGCTCATACTGAGTTAAACTTTTGATGTTTATTTGGTGGTGGTTACACCGGTTCTTCTTACACATCTTGAAACTGAACCAGAGCTTTTCTTGATGCAAGGCAGTCTGAGACTTCTCAGTAAGCTCATCACAATGGTGATTACAGTGCTGATAGCCAACTCCTTGACCAGTCTGCTGTGACATGACCTATTTGCAGGAACTATGGCGAGGAAGTGAGGTGGAGTCTTGGTCAGTATGTTTCACCTGGCTCTGAAGTGGGGTCTTGGTTAGTATGTTTCACGGAAACCTTACTTGAAGCGGAGTCTCGGTCAGTATGTTTCACCTGGGTCTGAAGTGGGATCTTGGTCAGTATGTTTCATGGAACTCTGACATGAGATGGGGGTCTTGGTCAGTATGTTTTATCTGGCTCTGAAGTGGGGTCTTGGTCAGTATGTTTCACGGAACCCTTACTTGAGGTGGAGTCTTGGTTAGTATGTTTCACCTGGCTCTGAAGTGGGGTCTTGGTCAGTATGTTTCACGGAACCCTGACATGTGGAGTCTTGGTCAGTATGTTTCACGGAACCCTGACATGAGGTGGAAATCTTGGTCAGCATGTTTTACGGAAACCCTGACATGAGGTGGAGGTCTTGGTCAGTATGTTTCTTCTGGCTCTTACGTCAAGTCTTGGTCAGTATGTTTCTTCTGGCTCTGACGTGAGGTCTTGGTCAGCATGTTTTATGGAACCCTAACATGATTTGGAGGTCTTGATCAGTATGTTTCACCTGCCATTGACCGCCGTCCCTTATATGACGCCTGCACTAAAACACTTTTATACTCTTGCAGCAGTAATTTCTCTTTCATTTATTTTTTCTAGATGAAATTGCCAGATCCCTGAACAACCCTCTGTAAACACTTTATAAGACATTATTTGAAGGTGACAATAGCCCTGTTCTTTTATCCCCAGGTACCACCTGGGTACTTAAAAATCACAAGTCACGCACATTGGTTGGGGTACTCTACATTTATAAGAAAACTATTTAACGACTTAATCCAGATTGTCACCTGCCGTAACCTCTTGAGAGAATTAAATATGCATGATGTGGTCTTGTTTCTGAGATGAGAGCAATACTGATTTTGCATGATCAAAGCCTTGCATGTTGAAACAGCAGACCGGGAGTAGAATGCACATAATAATTTTACAACATTTGCAAATTACGGTTTTGAGCAGAATGACAAGATTGTTGGGATGTAGAAATGGATTGTTGGGATGTAGAAATGGATTGTTGGGATGTAGAAATGGATGGTTGGAATATAGAAATGGATTGTTGGAATATAGAAATGGATTGTTGGGATATAGAAATGGATTGTTAGGATATAGAAATGGATTGTTAGGATATAGAAATGGATTGTTTGGATATAGAAATGGATTGTTAGGATATAGAAATGGATTGTTGGGATATAGAAATGGATTGTTGGGATATAGAAATGGATTGTTGGAATATAGAAATGGATTGTTGGAATATAGAAATGGATTGTTGGAATATAGAAATGGATTGTTGGGATATAGAAATGGATTGTTGGAATATAGAAATGGATTGTTGGGATATAGAAATGGATTGTTAGGATATAGAAATGGATTGTTGGGATATAGAAATGGATTGTTAGGATATAGAAATGGATTGTTGGGATATAGAAATGGATTGTTGGAATATAGAAATGGATTGTTGGGATATAGAAATGGATTGTTGGGATATAGAAATGGATTGTTGGGATATAGAAATGGATTGTTGGAATATAGAAATGGATTGTTAGGATATAGAAATGGATTGTTAGGATATAGAAATGGATTGTTGGGATATAGAAATGGATATTAGATTAATGTAATTGGGAACAGACAAACGCATATAATAGCAAATGTTATTGACTCAAATCCGAAATTTGCAAATTGTGTAATTATATGTGTTGATGAAAACTACTAACATTGCCTTGTTCGTTGTCTGTGCATGACCTGATATTTTGTTTAATTTGCTGTCTTTTACCAAGGCCACCCACAGACTGATAACACCGAATGGAGTCTATTCACATTTAATGGAATAGGTAACGTATTTTAGTCTTCTTGCCTTTAGCCTTGTAGAGACTACTATTGAAATAGATAAACAGTCCGTATATTTATTTACTTTTGAAACTTTCAGCGCCATCTGTTACGCTATGTTTGCAGTCTGCTGTGACTCGCATTTAAACTGAGGCACTTACTTGGGCGCTCAAAAAATAGACGTGTTCACATTTTAATTGTATTTCTCTGGGCAACCTACAATCTTTGGCTACAAAGGAATCCCCAGGATGCGGGCAGAAAGTTGCAATACACATTTTTTTTGGCTTAGTTTTGTTCTGTATACAGTGGGTTAAAATATGCCCCAATTATCAAAGCATGGCGAAAGAAAATGTCTTCTATTTGGATACAAAAGTCCCTTAATAGAAAGAAAAGCATCTGACTAGCGTAGCTATAGAGCACTGAATATTCGCGACAAGGTACAGGGTTCAACTACAGTTACGGCATGCTCCTGTCGAGCCAGCTGTAATTGGTTACTTTGATTGCTGTTATAGAAGGAAATTCAGCGAAGACGGAACTAGCCACCTCACCTCATCAGCAAGCTGCGGTTTTGTGTAATGAAGTCTCTAACACTTCATCCTCGACAGCAGTGTGCACTATGTAACTATCTTTTTACCATTTTTGTGTGTCATAAAAGAGTTGTGTGCGAGGCTTGCAACTTCATGTACACCAAAGTGCCACAGAAACGACCACCGCTACAAGAGCACATTAATGTTTTGGCGCAGGCTTCCTGCAAGGAGTCTTAACTAGTGATGGTCCCCATGCTCCTAATGGAATGAATAAGTACATACAATGATGATAGAGGAAAAAATGAATTTGTTTACAACTTCATCAACTATAAAGGAAAAATCATTCAACCAATAATCAAGGTGATCACCCACTAACCATGTGACCTACTATACATATAAAACATAAACTGGCAATAGTGAAGAAAACACGCCCCGAAATGGGTTTAATATCGTCTGTTATTGAAATTTGATAAGGAAATAAAGCGAAGTAGGTGGCCATGTAAGATTATAGGGACAAAGTTATAGAATTAATCGGATAAATGTTTGTGTTTGTAAACATATTTGAATTGAAGTATACTGTACGATATATATTTCAACTCTGGGATCAAGATGATGAGCAGTGGATGAACTGCAGTGGTGAGTGATCCTGCAGTGGTGAGTGATCCATAGCTGCTAGCGTTAGGGCCTAATCCAGTACTCAAAAATGCCTACTGAAGCTGGATGTGTCAAAACGAAAGATGCAAATATAGCTGCCAAGCTGTAAACTACGACACAGCGCATTCTGTTCTCTGGACAACATCCTGCTACTTGCAAAGCCCTTTTCGTGGCTTAGTAGCGGGAGATTGAGAACAAATGAAGAATATATTTCAACTCTAGTAGATTGCTTGAAACCGCTACATAGTTACTTGGTAGCAACTAAATAGTGTGGATAGTAACTGTTTGTTAAGTCTAATATTTAATTTAGTTGTTTTAGGCTAAATACCAACGTATATATTATTAGTTTACTTGATCAAATATAAATTTTGTTAGCATAGCTAAAAATTGGGGAGTGTATCTGAAGTTAAGGCCAGGCGTAAGTAGTTCCATGAAATGGCAAGAGTAGGAAATGGAGAAATAGGTACCTGTAACACTTTAGACCAAGAAGGTAATGATATATGTAGGAGGTGTCAATTAGAAGTTAGACAGTCTCAAATAGAATGTAAAATAAGGACAAATGGTAGATAGAAGAGAGGCACAATAACAAAGAAGTACACAACAAACTGAGGCAGATTTGAAAACGTTGCAGATGGGAATCAGTGGAGGATAAACACACCAAACAAAAAAACAACTAGTACGGACCTAGGAAGAATAGAGTCAAAAAGCAAAGAAACAAGAAGGATAGCGATGAAGAAACAGAAGCTAGAGAAGCAACGAAAGAACCTACAAATAACCTAAAAAGAGATGATACGGAGAAAATTATGAATAACTACTGAGTCGGTGAGGTCGTTGGGGCACACAAGAAAACCCCACGCCACACTTCTCTGTCAGCGGCCGCTGTCTGTGCCTCTTCTGGTCGGAGATTGGTCCATTCTTTTATGTCGTCCTCCCGCCTCTTTTTGGGCTGGCCTCTTATTCGTCTGCCTAGCACCTTTCCGTGGAGGATCGTATTTGCAAGACCATTTGATCTCGATATGTGACCGTACCAAGCGAGTTTCCTTCTTTTGACAGTTGCCAAGAGGTCTTCAAAAGGCCTTATTGCAGTAATAATTATATCTCGTATCTCCTCATTTGTGACTCGATCTGTGAGTTTACTGAGTAGCGGTATATCTTTCTCATCTGTTGACAAAACCCTGCTTATTCTCCAGGTTTCCGCTCCATACAGCAGGACTGGCTTCACATTTGAATTGAAAATTCTAAGAATTTTTTGTCTTCCTTGGAGTTCCATATAGGTTTCAACAATCCGAATGGAACTCTTGCTTTTTGTTTCCTTGTTTTTATATCCTCGTCTGTCACTCCTTCCTTGTTGATGATACTTCTTAGGTACCGTATGTAAATACGTCTACCTCTCCCAGTGGCGTTCCTCTCAGCCTGACAGGTTCTGTGTTTGCTGCATTGACCCTAATTATTTTGGTCTTTTTCTTGTGGATCTTCAAACCGACGTTTATAGGTATAATCCAGTTTCATTTGGCGTGGGCTGTGGGACAGAAGGGCTATATCATCTACAAAATCCAGGTCCTCCAGCGGTTTATTCAAGGTCCACTGGATTCCATTTCTCTCATTTGTTGTTACTTTCATAATCCAGTCCACTGCCAGGATGAACAGGAAAGGCGAAAGTAGACAAACCTGTCGTAGCCCTGATTTGGTTTTGAATGGCTCTGTGAGTTGTCCTTCGTGTATAACTCTACAATGCATACGTCTGTCTAATTATGTTTGTGACCTTTTGAGGAATTCCATAGTGCCTCAGTAGTTTCCAGAATATATCTCTGTCCAAACTGTCGAAACCCTTTTCATAATCAACGAAATTGATGTACAAACTCTAATTCCATTCCAATGATTGCTCCACAATTATCCGCTATCTGGTCAATGCATGATCTGTTCTGCCTGAACTCCGTCTGCTCACCTTTATCGTGTTATCCACTGCCTTTTTCAACCTTTCTAGTATAACTTTATTTAACACCTTTCCCGGCACTGATAATAACATTACTCCTATATTGTTTTTGCAATCCTGTAATTCTCCCTTCTTAGGCAATTCACCAGGTAGCCCTCTCTCCAGTCTTTTGGTAAGCTTTCTTGCTCCCAGGTGGCGCCTATCAAGTTGTGGAGCATGTTAGTAGATGTTTCAACATCTGCTTTTATGGCATCCGCTGGTATCCCAACAGATCCTGCTGTTTTTCCGTTCCTTAGAAACTCTTTACTTGGATTATCACAGATGATGGGCAGGTCTGCCTCGGCTGGTGGGATGTCTGGTGCTGATCTGTTTCAAAGTATTCTACCCCTCTTTTCTTCTGTTCTTCAAGGTTATTTATCTTTTCCCCAGGTTTATTTTTGATTGGTCTACCTTGTTGTTGATACTTTCCCGATAGTTTCTTGGTAGCCTCATATAGACCTTTCAGATGTCCCTTTCCTGCAGCCTCTTCCGCTTCCTCAGCCAGACTATCAATGTAACGTCTTTTGTCCGCCTTATAGCTCTTGTTAACCTCCTTGTTGCTCTCTACATACTTTTTCTGTGCTGTGCTTTTTGCGGCTCTCGTTTTACTATTTAGTAAGGCCATTTTCTCATTTTCGCCTCTTCTTGATCTTAGTGATTGTGTCTGCTGTTATCCATTCTTTATGCTACAGTTTCTTAATTCCTAGCAAGTTTTCCATATACTTTGTACTTGTTTCCATTTATCATCAAAGCTGGACCCTTCCTCTAGCTGCTCCATGGTTTTATTCTTCTTCTTCGTACGCTGTCAGACGTCAACTTGAATTTGTTCGAAGAAAGCAGCTGTCATCCTGAGGCTGTTGACACTGCCATAGAGCTTGTCTAGTGTTGGCACTGGTGATGGCCACATGTGCTTTTTCTGGTCCTCGTATGTCGGGCAATTTTGCAGCAGATGTTCAGCGGTCATTTTCCCTGTACCACAGGTGCATTCGTCAGTACCACCTATCTTCAGTTTATTGAATAGATGGTACCGCAGTCTGTTGTGTCCTGTGCGGAGTCTGAAGACCACGACCTGCTCTCTTCTGTTCAATTGGTAATAGGCATAATTTTTTGTGTAGCCAGTATGCTCTGTTTCCCATTTGGCCATGTATCTGGCCCTAATAAATCTTTTGGACTCTTTGTAGATCATACTAGAATCTGGTTGTGGTAACCTTGCACCTTCTTTTGCCAGTCTGTCTGCCTCCTCGTTGCCTTGAATGTTACAGTGGGATGGAACCCACTGTACTTCTTCTTCTTCTTCTTCTTCTGCGTACGCAGTCAGACAGTAACCATAATTTTTTCGAAAAAAGCGGCGGTCATCCTGAGGCTCTCGCCACCGCCATAGAGCTTGTCTTGCAGTTCCACTGGTAATGGCCACATCTGCTCTCTCTGATCCTCGTATGTCGGGCAGTTCTGCAGCAGATGTTCAGCGGTCATTTTACCAGTACCGCACGGGCATTCGTCGGTACCACCTATCTTCAATTTGTTGAATAGGTGGTACCTCAGTCTATTGTAGCCAGTGCGAAGTCTGAAGACGACGACCTGCTCTCTTCGGTTCAACTGGTAATAGGCATCGTTTTTGGTGTAACCAGTATGTTCGGTTTCCCATTTGGTCATGTATCTGGCTTTGATAAGCCGTTTTGACTCTTCGTACGTCATACTGGTATCTGTTTGTGGTAGTCTTGCACCTTCTTTTGCCAGTCTGTCTGCCTCCTCGTTGCCTTGGATGTTGCAGTGGGGTAGAACCCACTGTACCACTACTCTTTTTGGTACGGACTGCTGGCATAGTTGACAGAGTACTGCTCTTATATCATTAAGTTCAGTATTTTTCTGGCTTTTTAGTGCTGTGACTACGGCCAGGGCATTTGTAAGCAGGACTATATGGCTTTCATTCCTTTTACCTGTCACCATTTCTTCCACTGCCGCCCTCAGTGCCTCTGCCTCCGCTCTGAAATTGCTTGTGTACTTACCAGTAGCGAATGACAGTGTTATTTTTCTGCCATTTGGTAGGTTCAGGAATGCTCCTGCCCCTCCGTTCGGTGTAGTGTTTGTTACAGAACCGTCGGTGTATGCATGGGTCCAGTCCATGCTTGGGTAGCTTTTCGTTATGAAGCTTAGGGTAGTATCTCTCCTTTCTTTTTCAGTCTGGCAGTTTTTGTTTGCAATACCTGGTATATTTTCTACCACCTCTGGAAATATATCCTGCCTCCAGGTAGGTTTTCGTACAGTAGTGATGAACCCACTGTACCACTACTATTTTTGATGCGGACTGCTGGCATAGTTGACAGAGTACTGCTCTTAAATCATTAAGTTCTGTATTTTTCTGGCTTTTTAGTGCTTTAACCACGGACAGGGCATCTGTAAACAGGACTATCTGGTTTTCATTGCTTTCGCCTGTCAGCATTGCTTCTACTGCAGCCTTCAATGCCTCTGCCTCCGCTCTGAAATTGCTTGAGAATTTTCTAGTTGCCACTGACAGTGTTATCTTTCTACCGTTTGTTAGGCTCAGGAATACCCCTTCCTTTCTCTCTTCTCTCCCCCCCCCCCGGGTTGTGTTTGTTGCAGAGCCGTCGGTGTATGCATGGGTCCAGTCCAGGCTTGTGTAGTTTTTCGATATGTACCTCAGGGTTATGTCTCTTCTTTCTTTATCAGTCTGGCTGTTCTTGTTTCCAATACCTGGTATATTTTCTACCACCTCTGGAACGATATGCTGCTTCCGTGTGGGTTTGCGTACAGTACGGATAGGCGTTGGTGTTGTTATGGTGTTCATAGGGTCTTCGCTCATCTTTGCTTTGGCTATTTCTGCAAAGTTTCTCCGCTTTAGTCTCCCTTTTCCAAATCTATTTAGTCTCTGATGCATTGGATGGTCTATCAGTCTTCTCTGCTTGCTGCTGGGCTCTGCTGTCTCTTCTATCGGTCATGGATTGCAGATTTGTAATCTTTTCAAGTTCTACAATTGGCGTTGACTTCATGCCTCCTGTTATAACTCTCATGGCTTGATTTTGGAGTTTGCTAATTTTATCAAAGTTTGCCTTTGCTGCTGTTGCCCATGCCGCAATGCCATACTCGAGAACTGGTCTCACTCTTCCAGTGTACAGTTTCTTTAGTATGCATTCGTCTGCTCCCCAGCTTGTGCCAGCAAGTTTCCTCATGATTGCCCTTCTTTTTCTTGCTCTCATTCGGTTTCTCTCGATCTGACTTTTCCATGTCATGCGCCGATCAAATGTGACGCCCAAGTAGTTTGGGTTGTCGTTTAGCCGCAGATTTTTGCCATTAAGACTTATTGTGGTGTTCTGTGGTTTATTTAAAAGGCTCCAGGGTTTTTATATTTATTTCTGTTCTGAGTGTTTTACAGACCTCGTTTTTCTTGTCTTCTTTCAGGTATTGTACGCAGTGTGTGGTCTGCTGACTTGCATCGTTCTGTTTATCCTTAACTTCAGCTGTACCTTCGCAATCACTAAAAGGTGGTCTGAGGCCACATCTGCCCTCTGTAGACCCTGACATCTAATAATGATCGTCTAAATTTGGAGTTTACGCAGATGGGGTCGATCTGATTCTTCGTTTTCTGGTCTGGGGATACCCATGTTGCCTTTTGAATGGCTCTGTGTGCAAACATACTTCCTCCTATGGGAAAAATATATAGAGGCAGAAAAATCGAAAGAAACATGTAAATTATTTGGACAAGCAAAAAGTAGGTCATAAAGTAAATAAATTAGCAAAATTCGACTTTGAAAAAATCTTGACTGATAGCAGGAGATTTTTTGTTAGATGGTAGAAACAAACAGATAACGAAAGGCAGAGAAAAACAAACAGATAACGAAAGGCAGAGATGAACACAGGAAAAATGAATAGAGATGCTGCTAATCTACACTACTCCAAATCAGTGTTTTTGGACAGTCTACACAAAAGAAGACTGATTCATGAGCCCAGGGCCCATTAATATTTTCCAAAGAGACATGGATACATAGGGATTAAGATCAGCCTGAATTATGGAGTGAATTGTTTTAAAACAATTGTATGGAAACAATTGAATAAATGTCTGAGTCAAGATGTATTCATAAAAATTGCTGTTTTAAATTACCGACAAGTATAGTATGCAAAAATGTAGTCGATAGTCAAAGAAAACATTGTACCAGTAATGCAATTGAACACATTTAATCTGATCATGAATAGTCAGCATTGGTTTACTAAAGGGAAAATGTGCTTATGATTAACAAATATCTGAGAATTTATGAAGGAAGTTATCATTGGATGTTATTTATCTACATTTTGCAAAGGTGATTTTTCCTTTGATAGAGTATCTCATCAAAGATTGTTTAGAATCACGTGGAATATGTGGAGGGACAACATTATTTAAAGGTAAGAAGGCAGAGAGTGGACATAAATAAGGTGTACCGTTATTTATTTATGTATATGATTGCAAAATTCGTGCCGGACACAAAACTATGCAGAGGTGTAAACTCTAAAGTAGGGAGGGGGGGGGGGATTTATTGAGGTAGGATTTATATACAATTCAAGAATGCTCAGAACGTTGGCAAATAGAGGGTTAATGTAGATACATGTGCAATCATCATCATGGGTACCGTAGATATAATATAGAATACAAATACAGTATGGGAGATAATACAATTAGCTAGATAGAAAAGAAAAGGGTTACAATGTATCATACGGTAAAGATAAGGTGAGTAAGCAAGTCTATGTAGCAGTGAAAAATTGAGAGTTTGTGATAAAAGGAAACATTAAACATAGGAGCAAGAAAGTGAGTCAATCATTAGTTAGGCCTGATTTGAAGTACCTTACTGCATTCGGGTGTAGAGAGGATATAAAAAAGAGCCACAAAACTTATAATGGGATCTGAAATTAAATTAAATTTATAATGGATAAATAATGAATAAATTTTAATTTATTCACGAGTCACACGTGTTCTTGATGTTGACATCACTTCTGACGTCTGTGAACTTAACAAGGTAACACATTAAGTTATGGTTCATTCAGACGCCACTAGAAACGGGCACAAAAATCAGTATATACACGCCAAAACAAAACAACCCCGCCCACAATTATCAGTGTTGAATTACAGCCAGCCAACTCGATACTAAACTAAGCTATGGTTGAATTGAGCGTAATATGCGAGTTTATAACGTGTTACTATTGATATTTTGTAGCGCATTGCTATTCATTATATCACCAGCAGTTGTATTTCGTTATAACCGTGTCAGCGTTCTAAATGATTCAGATGGTGTTATTTAAGACGAGAAACGTAAGTCGTGTATTTCGAGATAAGTGCGACAGATGATTACGTTATTATTTATTTTATTTTATGTGTTTGCCTCACTAGTTTCTACTGGCGGAGGCGCGCCTATTCCACCCCAGACCGTAGTCAATTTGGGCGATATTAAGACGCATAAACCAGTGCTTGGATGCGTGTGTGTATCTGTTTGTACCTAGCCTGGTATTTCCGTGATGTTCCTCCCGTTGTTCCTCGCTTTTGATGTTCCTAGTTGTCCGCCGTAGGTATTTGCATAAATATGCACAATAGTTTTCCTGGGACCATTTTGGGATTGAGTATATTTATTTTCTGTCATACTTGATTCGGATCTCTTTTTTTTTGTTTCCTGATTTCTTTCTTTCTTTTTTTTTTTCCCCCCTCTTCTTTTGTTTTTTTTCCCCTTCTATTTTATAAAAAAAAATAAAAAATAAAACCCCCTCATACATTTTATACACAATTGTGAAGATAGCAGTGTAGTGAGGTGTACAACGAGAATGAATGAGATGGAATGATTGGGAAATATAACAAACAATATACTTGATACATAAGGATTAAGAGTACAATATAAATTAATTGAAAAGTGTCTTCCTTCTGTTGTGACGCCCATCTGTGTTGACTTCCTTCTGTCTGGTCTTGGTGTATCAGGTTTTGCCTGCTCTCATATTTTTCCATCGCATTCATGTACTCCAACTTGTAAGCGATTCACTGATTTGTGTGTCACCTTGTAGATCCCTCATCTCACCTGTGCCCTTTAGCTCTCGCAGTCAATTATGTGTTGAATGTGTGGTAGGCTCAGGAACAGAAGAACAATAGAAAGGTAGATAATTGATTAAATTATTATAGATAAAAAAGGTTGATGTAGTAGTAGTATAATTATATTAAGTGTGGATATATAGTGGTGAGGATGCCCTCAGAAGGGATATACATATATAAACCTATAAATACATACATAAGTGTAAATTAAAATGTCCACATATATATACTCATACGTACATATCTACACACCTACATATGTGCACATCTACATGTGAGCACACTGTAGCGTTCGTGATTTGTCACACCCACTTGCTATATAACAGATGGGCTAATTGTAGTGTGAGTCCGTTACATCATCAGTCGACGCATCCTCCCACTGAATCCACAAGCATCGACCACCGATCACCACGTTCAAGGCACAGGCGACACAGAAACTGTGGCCAAGCTAGAGCAATCCACCGAGTCTATCGCCACATGGGCACCTGTGTGTTAATTTACCCACGGACAACAATAGGTGAAATTTAGTAAAATGTAACCACACGAAGCACCACATTTTTAAGTCGCGAGGTATACCGCTGTCATTTTCAGATCCAACTCCGCACGTGGAAAATGGACCTCCTGCACCGCAGGAGAATAACCCCGTGTGCAGTCATCGCAGGAAAGACGAATCTTACGCATCGTCGGACTGCGCACCAAACAAAGTGTCAAGACCTGCTATGTCTCCAACAGCCCACCAAGAACGCTTAGAGATGGTCGCACATGTCAGCAGGGCATTTCTGCTCGCTCCGGCACATGGCTAGAGAGTACACGTCTGTCCTACAGGGAGACCACTCTCTTCATGTATTGAGCAAAGAGATGAATGGTATTGCCTTCCGTAAATCAGAGCCAGGACCGTGTTTGTCGAGGCAGAAGAAAAGCCCCGTTTGATTTGTTTTTAACTCTTTCCGTGTGAAAGAAGGCATAGACGATATAATACCAAGCACACCATCTACAGTGATGTCAATGGTCAGCTGTGGAAAGTTAAGATACCGGTACGCAATTCTAAATAAGGGTAATGTGCTTGCTATGATGTGTAGGCAAACTGCACCACTGAGCTCATTCAGGCTTTTCTCCGCTTTTTTGACGTCGTGGCTCAGGATGACAATTTCATCAGCGAATCTCAGATTAGTAAGAGTTTGCCCGTCTATGTCTATGCCCCTATCTTTTCAGTACATGTTTTTAAATACCTTATCAGGTGCTGTTGTAAAGAGCTTTGATGAGATTTTATCACCGTCTGACACAATGGTGATCGGTCTGTCGAAGAAGGTGAAGTCCTTTGTGCATCCGCTGTTTATCTCCTCTATCAGTTGAGCATATTTTTCTGCAATTCCCCGATTTCTCAGGGCATTCAGCACCGCAGTTATTTCAATGCTATCAAACGCCTTCTCATAATCCACGAACACAAGGCATAAAGGCATATGTACTTCATGCGCCCTCTCCATTAATTGGTTGATTGTGTGGAGGTGGTCAGTCGTTAAGAAGCCTTTCCTGAAACCTGCTTGCTCTCACGGTTGGTTCTCATCTAGAAGCTTCTCTATGCGGCTGACGATCACTTTGGTGAAGAGTTTATAAAAGCAGGAGAGCAGATAGATCAGACGGTAATTTGCCATGTTTTCTTTGTCCCCTCATTATGGATTAGGATGGTTTTTGACGTTTTCCATTGGTCGGGGATTTTGCATTCGTTCAGACAGATGTTGAACAAAGTAGTTAAATGCCGCGCTAGTGTGTCCCTGCCTGCCTGGATTACATCATTTGTGATTCCGTCTTGTCCTGGGACTCTTGTCCTGGTTTAAGTTGTTTGATTGCATGTACCACCTCATCTGCAGCTGGCCAACAACTTCTGCCCAAAAGAAGACATGCACCTTGGAGATTGTCACGTCGAAAATGGAAATTAGTATATCTACTCGGGTATATCTACTCAAGTATATCTACTCGGGACAAGAGATCACGAACTCTCACGAAGGATAACAGCGAGCTGGCTCAGCTTCTCTTTCCTTTCCGGGGTCGTCCAAGAAAGAGATGGACAGACAACAAACCTTCGTCCCGGTGAGGCACGACTGGTGGCAGCGGACAGAGAGAGATGGCATGGGTTCGCGGGAGTGTCTTCAAGTGTGCCCCAACGACCTGATAGGTTACGGGGCGAACTGAACTGGCTCAGGTTCAACTGTATTAGACCCATACTGCATCAGATGCGAAACGACAACGCTAGGGCTCATACCTTCAACAGTGCGGTTATTCTATCCATGGTATATGGCTGCGAGGTGGGGAACCTACGGAAAGCAGATGCAGATACACTCCTCGTTGCCCAACGAGCGATAGATCGAAGAACATATCCGCAACTCAGATATCAGAAGTCGAACTTCTTTCTCTGACAACATAGATGTCACTCTGTTACGAAAATATAGATGGGCCAGTCATGTACGCATACCGGATAACAGAGTGTAGTCGTAGTGACAATACAACTTTAGCCACCTTTGCGGGTGACCGAAGCTGAGGAGGACAGATGGCAAAATGGAGGCCCTGGGCCCAACATGGTACACCAATGCAAAGGTGCGAAATGAGTTTACATAACATTCGGCTACCTGCCTGGTATCCGACACACGTGTCTGATTGAATACCAAGATTTTGAAATTGAGGATATTTGCTGACAACATTGTGCAGGCAACCTTTATTGTCAATGTCAAAATCACAAAGCACTTTAAGCTATATTCTGAAGGAAACTGTCAAAAAATGTCTCTGCTTTCATTCATCCTATCCTAATAAAAGAAAATTAACTGATTAGTACTTTACAATCCAAATTGTCCATTAGAGTGACACCACTTACAGTCCGATATATCTGAAGTCACATGTCGCATATACATTTTTTTCTTATTTAGCTAAATTTGATTTATAAACAAAATAATAATAATGTTAGCCTAGGCGTCTGAGGCCCGTTGCGTCGGTCTGCCACGTCCATGACCCGCATCTGTGGCGTGGTTCCAGGGCGGAGGAGGAGGTTGCTACTTGCTGGAGCTATACTGTTCGGGGATGGCCTCATCTGCACCTCTAGCCGGTCGAGGGAAGATTTTTGGCGCTGAGGAACAACTTGTGTAATATCTTGTTGGCAGGGGTTTCCTGGTCCAGTCGTACACCATGACCGAACAAAGAAACTCTGCGCCTGTCAAGTATTTCTGAGATTGGATGGAGGCCTGTTTTAGCAGAGACCTCCACGTTGCGGATGTAGTCATGTCATCTGATGCCGAGGATACGCCGCTGGTTGCGTATGTGAAAGGCTTCCAGCCTCAACATGCCATGTTTCAGCAATGTCCATGTTTCGGAGCCGTAAAGCAGGACTGGTAGATGCGAATTTTTTACCCAAGGGAGATCTTGCCATTACTCGATACACGTCGGAGGTCGTGCTTAGTGGACGCAGCTAGTCCTATCCGCCTTGACATGTAACACAAAATTAAGGTTGTCTTGTACCAACATCTTGTGAATGACGTTAGACTGTAAAGGAATAAATAAGCTTTTCTCGTTGGACTGTGACGAGACGTTTCGACGGAATAGCCGATGACATCAAATTTTATGCCTCAAAAAACTCGCGTCACAATTTGAAGCGTGTTCAATTGTTCTAGATGACTCCGAAACAGCTCAGTTTGTTATACGGTATTTATCCGCGTAGTGGGTGTTAAATTCATCAATATCCGCAATGGAAGTTGACAGTAATGGATCTCCAACTGTCTCTGTCCATGCCATGTTGGTACATTCAGTCAGATTGTGTCCCGACCACATCATGATGTTTTCTGTACCTCTGCCGCCCTCTGGTTTTCCTGCTCTCTATTTTTTCCGTCCAATATAACCTTCAGCAGTCATGTCTTTTGACATAACCAAAATATTTTGTTTTTCTGCTTTTTATTTCTTTAAGGACCGTCTTACCCATCTTGAATTGTTCCAGAACAAATTCAATTATGTGGAAACAACCAATGGGAGAAGACATTTTTAAGGAAGTAAAACATATTTTTGAACAGCGAAACAGAATATCAAGTCGATTGGGCTCCAACAATGATTGGGCCTTCTTCTTCTTCGTCGTCGTCGTCGTCTTAGTTCGTTCTCAAGCTTCCGCTACTAATGATCTGGTCAAACTTAGGGTATATCAGCCGATGTAGCTCCAGTAATGATTGGGTCAAATTTAGGGTATATCAGCCGATGTAGCTCCAGTGATGATTGGGTCAAATTTAGGATATATCAGCCGATGTAGCTCCAGTGATGATTGGGTCAAATTTAGGGTATATCAGCCGATGTAGCTCCAGTAATGATTGGATCAAAATTTACGTAAATCAGCCGATGTAGCTCCAGTAATGATTTGGTCAAACTTCGGGTAAATCAGCCGATGTAGCTCCAGTAATTATTGGGTCAAATTTAGGGTATATCAGCCGATGTAGCACCAGTAATGATTTGGTCAAACTTCGGGTAAATCAGCCGATGTAGCTCCAGTAATGATTGGATCAAAATTTACGTAAATCAGCCGATGTAGCTCCAGTAATGATTGGGTCAAATTTAGGGTATATCAGCCGATGTAGCTCCAGTAATGATTGCGTCAAACTTAGGGTATATCAGTCGATGTAGCTCCAGTAATGATCTGGTCAAACTTAGGGTATATCAGCCGATGTAGCTCCAGTAATGATCTGGTCAAACTTAGGGTATATCAGCCGATGTAGCTCCAGTAATGATTGGGTCAAACTTAGGGTATATCAGTCGATGTAGCTCCAGTAATGATTTGGTCAAACTTAGGGTATATCAGCCGATGTAGCTCCAGTAATGATTTGGCCAAACTTCGGGTAAATCAGCCGATGTATCTCCAGTAATGATTGGATTAAACTTAGACGTTGTTTTCTAAAAACCAGAGCAGAGATCTGACATGAATATAAATGTCTATGTGTTCACGGCATTTGACACCAACAAAACGCGTGTGCAAAATTAATCAAATTCGTTCAAGTCGTAACCACGATAATTTCCTGTACCGGTATAATCATTTATGGAAGACGTATAATCCAAGCAAGAAGTCCTCTCGTTTTATCATAGTCCTTTGGTTAAAATAAGGGCAAAAGTCGGAATTGAAGGGTTTATGATTTACAACAAAAAAAAGTTTTTGCGTAATTTAAAGGAAAAAATATGTGGGAGAAAACAAAAGTGGGATATGGGATCTAACATTTATTGTAGACCTTACAATTCATGTTACTAATGACCTCTATGACAGTTGATTGATGAGCTGATTGGACAGACACATATAGTCATTTCAGAATAAACTTCAACTTGAAAATTCACCTAAGGATATGCAATACTACCATAATCTCACACGGGAGAACCACAACAATGATTTTAATTTGCGGACTAGTTTAAATCCTTGAATAATGGATTCAACACCAGATTTTCGAGCAAAAGAAGCAAAAATAGAGGAATCTCTCTTCTACATTTGACGTTATTGTTGACTTGGACCTAGCTCCGCCTTTATCTTTGCAAAAATAACTAATTAAAACTGCAAGAGAAATCAGATCTGAAGACAACAATCAAGGATGTTTCATTAACATTTATTTTTTACAAAATTATTGAACAGAGGACAAATATCGGAATTTGCCAGCTTCTCCTCAGAAGAGAGTAAAGCTATTTGAAAGCATTTGCACCAGTGAACAATTGTTTGTTTTAGGTTGAAGTTAGTTAAATATAGAACATGATGAAGAAAAATGGATTCACATCTAGAACACTCTTTGCGTGTGCAACTTGAATTAATTCCATGAACATTGATCTTCCTGTGAAGGGCATGCCATCCAAACATCTCACTGAATGAACACTGATTGTCCTGTGAAGGGCATGCCATCCAAACATCTCACTGAATGCATCACGAACATTGATCGTTCTGTGAAGGGCATGCCATCCAATCATCTCACTGAATGAACACTGATCGTCCAGTGAAGGACATGGCATCCAAACATTTCACTGAATGCATCTGGTTAGTCTTAAGTGTAACTTAATTTTATTTATAAAGCGATCCTTAACAAAATTATGTTCATTAAAATAAACATCAAATAGCTAATAGCGGAAAAAACTCTCATGAGATGTACGTTTTATATTTTGTATACGGTAATGTATGATATAGCCTAACTACCGTAAACCAAACAAAAACTGAAGAATTTTTATTAAATAAATACATATAGTTTTACATTTTGAAATAACATGGCATGACTGTCATATTTTTAAAATTCGCTATCCAGCCGCGTTCTTGATGAAATTGCACATGCTTGATCTAAACTAGATTAGATAATATGTAATCGCCATAAGCATCACAATTGTACACACTGAAAAGAGTTTCAAAAGACTATCAATTGACACCTTAGACACAATAAACGGAAGATGAATATAGTGAAAAGTTAAAGGTACGGTAATGGAAAGAATGCTAGATATAATAAAATGGGGGGGGGGGGATGTCTGCTAGTTATAAGATGTTGAAATAAAGGTGATACGGTTCCCTTCTTTACTTTTGGGCCTGTTCCTCGGCAGCGGCAATCCGCTGCAGGTTCCAACTTCATCTAAGGAAATCGTTATCATGTGCCATGGAGGTTCAGCGGTTAATGCATTGTTCTTCTGATGCATCGAATGTTGCAGCGGAGTGCTAAAGAGTCATAACAAGGCGTTGGGCAATTTCGCAGGCTTTTTCGGCGGATAGGGAGGGGGGGGGGGGTCTGTGTAGAGACCTGATATCTGTTATCTTGCTCTACCTTTCATCATGTCTCCTCACCACGTGACATGTCTACCGAAATGTTACAATTTGTTGTTTGTACAACCGTATCACTTCAAAGATAGTAGAACTGTTGTATGTGGGGAGATTACGTTAGCTGCGAAGAGAGCATGAGCAATGTGTTGTTAGTTTCGTTTACAAACCCAATATGTCATGCTCATATCACGTCGTGCTCGGTTGGACATACCGGACATGTCGTTTGATTAGTCATGATATGGTCGCTTCTCTCAGTCGAAAAAAATAAGGAAATGATCAAATATTTGGGCGCATATGCAATTAAGTCGGTTCTCTGGGTCATTTTCATTTCTCAAGTGCAACCATACATCTCCCTCTTTCCCTCTCACTCCCCTCTCTCTCTCTATTTCTCTATTTCTCTCTCTCTCTCTCTCTCTCTCTCTCTCTCTCTCCCTATCTCTGTCTCGGTCGAGATAGATCTGGGCTGATCGCCATTGCTTTTGTAAATTGATAAACCAGTTTATATCAGCGGTGCCAATCAGAACCGGGCCAAAAGCACATACCATGTGCTCCAACATCGACTGAACCCCAGAGCAGTCCACGGAACTGGCCCCAGCTTATTATATACTGGTATTATAATCAGGCAGAACAGTGCTTGATGCCAGCAAGCACAAAGCTATCCTTTTGTTCTGCAAATCCATTTGGAAATATGCACCCGGTACATACATGAGTACACGTGCACGCACGCAGATACTCACACGCACGCATGTATACACACACATGCAAACATATAACTGGTGTAAATAGAATAGGATCACTGTAACCATTCCGGCATGTCGTAAAAGGTAAATAATGAATTGTGTATGCGATTAGCAACTTCATCATGTACAAAAACATTGTTAACATTCTAATCAGGAAACGCGCGGATACAGGCACTCTGTAAAGGGATTCACATTGGAACAAAAGATATTATATATATATATATATATATATATATATATATATATATATATATATATATATATATATATATATATATATATATACACACACACACACACACACACACATACATATATACACATATACATATATATATATATATACATATATATATATATATATATACACACACGTACACACACACATATATATACACACACACGTACACATACACATATATATGCACACACACCAGGGGCCCTCCGGAGGTACCTCTTATTTTATTCCCCAAAAACCATAACAGGTAAAAAGAACGCAATAACGCCAATTGATATATGTATGTCTTGTCTTCAAAAAACTATTTTTAAACACAGTCACCACTCTTGGCTATACATTTTTTCCAACGACGAACAAGAGCATTCATGTACCATTCGTAAAAATATGCTCCAGCGGAGGTGACTCACTGTGCCACAGCTGCTATAACGGCGTCGTTGCTAGGAAAATGTTGCCCACGCAGTCCATCTTTCATTGGCACGAACAGATGTAGGTCACAAGGCACCAAATTCAGACTATACGGTTGGTGTTACTCTTTGCAGATGATCAGTGCTTGCTGTACGACGATGAAAACAAACTGTAAAACCACATGAACGCGCTTGCAACTACCTGTGTTAAATACAAAATGCGAATTATGGAGAACAAAACAGAAACTATGATGATCAGTAAAACTCCTGGGCCACTCAAGATAAGTCTAAATGATATTGCTCTTCAACAGGTCCATGAGTTCAAGTATTTGGGCAGTATTTTTTCGGCAGATGGTAGGATCGACAGGGAAATCGAGACAAGATGTCAGAAAGCATCTACGGTGACTTATCAGCTGTCTCCATTGCTTGGACAACCGAGCATTAGTTTGGCAACAAAGCAACAGCTGATAAATAGTATATTTATGCCGACTCTGTGCTACCAGTGTCAAACATGGCCTCTGTCAAGGGCGCGCGAGAGCAGAATTTCGACTTGTGAAATGAAGTGTTTGAAGAAAGTCATCGGTGTTACCAGAAGAGACAGAATGCGGAACGACGACATTTGAAGTATGGTAGGCACTACGTCTTGTGTCGAATACATTTCCAGGCAGAAAATAAGTTGGTTTGGTCATCTCATGAGAATGCACCCTCATCATCTTCCATTGATGGCTTATAATGCTGGTAGATCTGGCTACAGGACAAGGGGGCGGCCGCGAGGTAGGTGGATAGATGACATTAGAGTGATTGTGCAACAGACAAGGGCTCACATTGATCGACGCAACGCACTTGGCGCAGGATAGACGACTCAAGCTCCCCACGACGCTAAACGGCACAAGTGGAAAGAAAACTAACCAACGGTTGATGTGGTAGGACAGTCAAGGCAAGACTGACAATATGTTCAACGGTCTTCAAGCTGGTATGGAACCTGGCGTTGTCGTGTTGGAAAAGACAGGTTGGCCTGACCCTGGAAATTCGTGCAACTTTTTCCGCATGGAGGAATTCAATAACGTACCTCTGTTTATAATGCACTTCCATGTCACGTCATTTTGTCACACATCTCCATCTACTATCGGTCACGGAAACCCAATTTTACGGATAATGGCAGGAAAGTTCAAACTTTACTACCATTCTGCCAAAATTCACCTCTAACTTCGGGGGACATCATAATAAAACACACGCACACGAGTTCACACGTGCGTACACACACACACATACCTACACACACACATATATATATATTTATGTTTGTGTGTGTATTTGTAAAAAATGCAGTAAATTATTAATTATATAGGGAACCCTCCACTATATATATTACCACTACCCCGGTTCCTTGTAGATACGCCACTGATGTCAATGCCATTATTGGTATACTTCAGGGGTGTGGTAATTTGTGTGGGTAATAACCAAAATCTAATTTAATCTACATCCTTCCCTCCTCCATCCTGGAATTAAATGTAAATAAACACATTTTAATTGCTAGTTAAGAAATGTAAGAGAGCAACAAACAAAAAACAGTTCTCATTGACAAGAATAAATGAAACCTTAAAAAGCCGTCATGCCTGCATAAGCATAGCACACATACAACATCCATTAATAAAAGGATTGAATAACTGGTGCGCTGAAATTCAAATGCAAACTTCAGGTTTGGGAAAAATTATGTTGTTTCATTTTGAATAAATCAGCATCCACATTAGAGCTTTTTGATGTCAGAGTAACACAAATTCTGTCATCGGCGTCCAGCTGATTTACATGAATTTACCGGTACTTTGAAGTTCGCAAGGGTAGAAAATCCTTGTTCACAAAGCTAAGTTGTTGCAAAAGGATGCAGTACTTTTGTCGCTTCCATGTGCAGTTTTAAAAGCTTTTGCAGTTTTTGACATCCAAAAAGATGAAAGATGTGTTTTTTTCCCCTGAAATTCAATGCTGTTAGAGCAAAATTCAAGAAGTGACTTTATCAATCATGTATTCTTTCCATATAATAATAATGGGACAAGGCCCGTAGTGTCGATTGTATGTGTCCACGAATTATGGCCGAGGTCTATTAGGCGTATAGTTCTGACGAGGTGTGGACGATTTGTCGCAACCAAGTGTTTGGCGGGTGACCCCGATTCGTCTGCATGTTAGACGCGGTCTTTCCCCCCCCCCCCCCTTGATTTTCAACAACCAGATGGAGCATCCAGCGGGCCGGAACAAACTGTGGGGGGGGGGGGGGTCACATGACCGAAGATATAGAGGTGGTGACAGTCCCCTCATAGAAACAATGCTCTCGGACGACCTCAGTGTTAGTAACCAGGTCATGCCAGTGAATTACAAGGATGCACCTCTGACTGTTCATATGGAATGCATCTAAACTCGTTTGATTTCTTTGCAAGACCTTGAATGTTTCGAAGCCATACAGAAAGATTAGAATGGCGTAGGATTCGCAATGGCGCAGTTTTGATTTCAGGGAAAGCCTCCGCTGAGACCAGATTATGTGCACACGGAGTTCATAGACGATGATGACATAACGATCCTTCTGAAAATGTCAATACCGTTACAAACGTCACAGGTCTGTCTGCTACCAAGGTAGATGACGTCATCGGTAGGGTCGACATGGCTGTCGTTCACGGAGATTCCCATCTCAGGTCGACCATCACCAATATTTTGGATATTGGTCTTCGCCAATGAAAAATGGAGACCCAGATATGAAGCTGATTTTTCAAGGGGACATCAGTTCCCGAGAGTTTGAGCTTCTGAGGTTGGTATACAGCTCTGCATGTACATTATCAAGTTGACTGTCGAAGGAATTTGAAACACAGCCGAGACACTATGAGGATAGCATTTTGGAAAGAGATCAGAGAACAGCTGTTATCAGTTTAGCCAGATGTCAAATTACTGACTCCTTGATAGCACAAAGACTGAGATCTAAACAATCTTTTAAAAAATCTGCCAGATTTGGAAAGGCGGTCATCTTGTTTTGTTCAATTTCAGGGCCGAAGATGTAACACAGTGAGTGATATGAAAGCAGCCACGGACTTGTAGCTGGTTGTTTGCATCAGGGCCAGCGAACCATAACTGACCAAGATTGTATTCCGCCTCCATGTGGCGGCCCTGGAAACAGGTTGCATCAGTGTAGTCTAGCTAAGCTAATAGAGATAGCGGTTGGATGACAAACCCGGCACTCCTAAAAATAGCCAGCTAAAATCTGATGTGTCGGACCGAAATGCGCAGATGTCACAGCCTCGCTGTAAACCACAATGCGACGTCCATTTTCAGGACGAACGCCGAAGAAGTTAAACTTTCAGGCTGCAGTACATAAACTTAGATTCAGATACGGTACTCGCATGTTTTCTCTTGTTAAAAAGATGTTGATATTCTTTCCCTTACAATTCTTTGTTCAGTCGCATGTCCCAAGGTGTCAGTTGTCATGCAAGATGTACAAGCCAGGTAAACTGCAAAGATGTTTTTAATCCAGCAAAAATATTTCTAGTTCAAGCCTAAGACCTCACACTCGATTTGAAACACTTTCAGGTGAAAGCCTTGTCTCTTTTGTTTGAAGAGAATGCCTGATTATTCAGCCTTGCCATCTTCAAATAAATCACGATTTGGTCGCGTGTTTAAACAAGGCCTTTGACAACATTGATTACAATATTTCATGACATCTGCAAGTTCAGGTTTCAGCTGTTTCACAAGCAATGCCTGACGACGGATGATACAGTTGAAAGCTTGAATTGTTGGGGATCAAGATGCTGAGCAGCGCATGAGCTGCAGTGGTCAGCAACCCATAGCTGACTGCTAGCGTCAGAGCCAGCAAACCAAAGCTGCCAAGACCCTTCTACACCTCAACGCTGTGATCCTGGATAACAGGCTGCAGCAGGGCAGATTGGCTAAAGAGAAGGGATCGAAGAGGGAATGCTAACCCGGTACTCAAAAAATGCTTGCTGAAGTCGGATGTGTTGGACGGAAAGGTGCAAATATCGCAGCCAAGCTGTAAACTACAACGCAACGCATTCCGTTCTCTGGATTACATTCTGCTACTTACCCTTTCAGGGTTTGGTAGTGGGAGATTGAGAACGAACGTAGAAGAAGAATTGTTGTATCCTTATTTTGGTAAAGAAGGCGATAATCCACCAAATGACCTAAAATGACTGGAGTTGAATCAGCAGTCTTCCCATTTTAAATGAAAACTTGGTCTTTCGAAGTATATCAACCTTGTTCATCAATTCATGAACTCTAAACTCTGGGGTGGAGATTACACCAACATTTGACATTGCACATAAGAGCAGGGAAGTGATAGTACAAACTGTATAAAGCATTGGTGAGGGTTAAGTCCCCTCGAATTCTTCTCTGTTCTAAGTACTTTAACCCAGTTTTTCTGTGTCTTTCCTCATAACTATAATTGTGGAATTCCACGATCAGTTTGTAGCTTGTCTTTGTATGCTTTCTAGCATGTTTATATCCCCTCTATGATAATGACTCCACTCCAATTTAATACAAGTTTATAAATTAATCAATGGAAAAGAATACTTAGACTATACCAAGTCTTTCAACGTACAACCGTCTACATGAACAAGAGAGAACAGCTTCAAATTGTTTAAGACAGGTTCAGATTAGATACTACGGCAGAAATAGAGGGGGCTTCACCCTGGGGGCCACTCTTCCCCTTCTCTCTTCTCACCTCACTCTGTTTCATTTGACTCTGTCCTACAGTCACACCCTTGCACAACTTTCACACGCGCCCTCATGGTAAAGCCCTTCCATTGCACTTTGGTTGGGCTAGCTTCTGAGGGCGCACAAACCTAGCATAGGTACATACAGATGCACACATGCATCCAAGCACTGGTTTATGCGTCCTGATATCGCCCAATTGACTACGGTCTGGGGTGGAAAATGGCGCGCCTCCGCCAGTAGAAACTAGCGAGGCAAACATTTAAGCAAAAAAAAAAAAAAAAAGATTAGATACTATGAAATATTTTTTTAGCCAGAGAGGGATGAATGCATGGAATGCATTGCCACCGAATGTGGTGAAGACAGGGTCAGTTAACGCATTACGAAATAGACTGGATGTTCACAGTTATTTTTACTACCGGTGAAGTTGAATGTGAACTTCCAGACAAAGAATGGAATCCTTCGAGTCAAAATGTTACAGAAAGATCATCAGAATACCATGTGCAGAGAAAAAGACAAATCTAGACATTCGGCAAGAGTTGAGCATAGAGGAGAACTGGTTTATCAATTCCATTTTGGCTAGAAAATACTTTGGTCACATCAAGAGTCACGACGGTCTCGAGAGAACAGTGATGGAAGGTATGGTGCCAGGCAAAAGATGAAGGGGTAGCACAAGAAGACGATGGCACCAAGATATCCAGGAATGCCTGGGTGTGACTGTGGCGGAGGCTGGAGTTTTGGCAAGGAAAAGAGTTTCTTTCAAACAGACTGAGCGACGTTCTGTTAAGGTCATGCTACACGATGAGTGAAGTTGAATAAACTGGTTGACAGAACCCCTGTATATAACATACACCATCAGCTGCAATTTGCTACTGACATCTGCAGCATCGTCAAGATGAACAGATCGTTCTAATGCTACAACTAATTTCAACCAACTGGGGCCTTTGACATGTTTTATACTGAACAGAGATGTCAGGAAGCAAGCTGATCACTATTTTTCATTTGCTTTTGGTTCGGTTATGCGTCATCCAAATTACAAATTTAAAGCGTCAAATTGTAGAATAATCACATAACTATAATTTGACATCATTTGATCTACTATGATCGTTACTGTAGGTTCAGGTTGTCATGCCAAACAGAGCAAGCAGTAGACAAAGACAAGAAAATCTGCACAGCCTAGGGGACGAAGAGGAGGTACCAGTAAGCGAAAGAGACATCGTATGGAACAATGTTCAGGAACAAGTGACAGTGGTAGCTGCATGACAGTATTTCATTAAAAAAAATAATTTTTTAACAGTAACTGGAAAAACGGCAACACAACAATTGCAAATGTGAGAAGCATAGTGAATAAAAGAGAGGAATTGGAAATATATTTAAAGGAAGAAAAGCCAGATTGAATATGGTTAACAGAAACATGGGCATATGAGGACATTGCAGATAGTGAACTAGCAATAGAAGGGTATACCATGTTTCGGAAGTTGGAAAAAAGTTTAGGGGAGGTGGAATTTTATTGTACAGTAATAACCCAGTTAATATAACCATCAGAGATGATATATCTTCAGGCATCAACATTGAAAGTGTATAGGGCGAAATCGTAAACGGGGTGAAAAAACGGTGGTTGGAGTATGCTACCGATGTCCATCGAGTACAAATGAAGACGATAAGGATCTGTTTCGAGCTATAGAAATTTTCAGTACAGAAAAACTATTAATGAGGGATTTAAACTTTCCATAAATTATTTGGCAGCTGATGGAAGCACTTGTCGAATCCCATCTTTTTGTTAAATGCATAACTGACAATTTTTTATTTTAACTTTTAGTTTTCATTTTCTGAACAGTTCCCAGTGATACATGTTGCAAACTCTCCTTTCACCAGTGAATATTGATTGGGTAGGTCTGCAACAAGTGTTCAATTGTCATGGTGCCAGTGTTACAAGTACATAGATTTATCGTACCAGTCACACAGTTTATGTACAGATGGGATCTACAGTCTGCTGTGTCTAGTACAGAATCTGAAAATGGTCACTTGATCTCCCCGAGACAGTTGATGATTTAGATCATATTTTAAATGGCTTCAGTGGTTTTCTTCAATATTGCGGCAACGTTTACATTTGTTTCTGGTCTCATAAAATAAGCTCACTGCCCGTGGGAAATTGGAGTTTGAATGTAAAGAACTACGCTATCCATTCTTGAAAATGAATTTATTGGAGCAATAATTCACAATAAAGGTAACAATTTAACAGAACGCAAAGATTTTATAAACAGGTGGAAGGAATATTGTCGGGAAATGTATTCAGAAGCAAAGCAAGTAATAATTAATTACAATAACAATGATTCTGAACCGGAACCTACGTCTGATGAAATTTGAACTGCAATCAAACATACGACGAACAAAGGGAAATTTCTTAGCTGTGACGAGATAGTGGCTTAGATGATACAGGCGGGAGAAGAAGGCGGTGTTGGCATACACCAATCATTGCGAAGTAAGATTTGGCAGAGTAGAGTATGTCCAAAAGATTGGAAGAGATCTCTTTACATCATCATCATGAAGCATGTCCTTTGTAGAACATCGCTCCCATCACAGTCTGTCTGAAATAAACTCGTTCCCTTGCCAAAACACCAGCTTCCGCCACTGTCATACTCAGGCATTCCTGGATATCTTGGTGCCATCATCTTCTTGGTCTACCCTTTCCTCTTTTGCCTGGCACCATACCTTTCATCACCGTTCTCTCAAGACCGTTGTGTCTCTTGATGTGACCAAAGTATTTGCATTTTCTAGCCAAAATGGAATTGATAAACCAGTTCTCCTCTATGCTCAACTCTTGCCGAATGTCTACATTTGTTCTTTTCTCTGTCCAGAGTATTCTGAGGATCTTTCTGTAACATTTTGACTCGAAGGATTCGATTCTTTGTCTAGAAGTTTTGGAAATCGTCTATGCTTGGCAGCCATAAGCTGCCACAGGAAAAACACAGGCTCTCAAGACTTTTACTTTTATCGTTTTGTTGGTGCCCTGCCATAGTTTCTTCAGGCTGTTCAGTCTCTGCATTGCCATAACTAGTCTTCTTCTGATTTCTTTCGAGCAGTCACCATTTTTGTCAATTCTGGAGCCCAGATATTCAAAATGTGTGATCTGATCTATTTCCTCACCACCCACAGTAAATTTATGCTGACATTGTGTTTTATCGGTGGTCATTATCTTTGTTTTGTTTATGTTTATGAACAGATTTTGATCTTTACTATGTCCATTAACGGCTAAAAGTAGCTGCTCTAGCCCTTCTGCACTTCTTGATAGTATCACTGTGTCATCTGCGTATCGTAACTCTGGAATCTCGTACCCCCCAATCGTAAATGGGTCGAAACTTTCAATGTTCTCATCTTCTCGCACATTTCTCATTATACATTCCGTATATATGTTGTACAGATAAGGTGAGAGGATACATCCCTGTCGGACTCCCTTTTGTACTGCAAACCAATCTGATGTTTGCCCAGATACTCGGACAGCGGCTTGTTGATCTTGGTATAATGTTTAAATGAGATGGACTATATTCAGAGGAAACCCCATTTCCTTCATGATTCTCCACAGATTTTGATGTTTTACCGTATCAAAGGCCTTAGTGTAATCAATAAAACATGTGTACAGGTCTACATTAAACTCTCTAAAAATGGCAACCTGAAATTATGTACAAAGGATAAAACTATAGTCCTCATAAGTCACTCCAGATAGATTCTCCTTCATATCATAAATAAAAAGGATGCAGCAAAAGCTGGACACAGGAAGTCACGGAGAACAAGCGGATGTTCTGGCACGAAGAGGCATTACAGAACATGTACTCAACATGAAAATTATTATAGAAAAGGGCAAGAATTCAGTGTTGACTTACAGACCTGTTTCATAGACAGGTTCCATCTTATCCACTGCTGTCATCTTGTCCACTACTGTCATCTCATCCACTGCTGTCATCTCATCCACTGCTGTCATCTCATCCACTGCTGTCATCTCGTCCACTACTGTCATCTCGTCCACTACTGTCATCTCATCCACTGCTGTCATCTCGTCCACTACTGTCATCTCGTCCACTACTGTCATCTCATCCACTGCTGTCATCTCGTCCACTACTGTAATCTCGTCCACTACTGTCATCTCATCCACTGCTGTCATCTCGTCCACTACTGTCATCTCGTCCACTGCTGTCATCTCGTCCACTACTGTCATCTCATCCACTGCTGTCATCTCATCCACTGCTGTCATCTCATCCACTGCTGTCATCTCATCCACTGCTGTCATCTTGTCCACTACTGTCATCTCATCCACTGCTGTCATCTCATCCACTGCTGTCATCTCATCCACTGCTGTCATCTTGTCCACTACTGTCATCTCATCCACTGCTGTCATCTCATCCACTGCTGTCATCTTGTCCACTACTGTCGTCTAATCCACTACTATCATCTCATCCACTTCTGTCGTCTCGTCCACTTCTGTCGTCTCATCCACTGATGTCGACTCATCCACTACTATCATCTCGTTCACCGCTGTCGTCTCGCGCACCGCCTCTTAAGTCCCGTTTTACATGATCAGATTACAAATTGCATCTGTAACAATATACGAGTACAAAGTAGATTCATTGGCCATTTCCGTGTTATCAGACGATAGTAATTGTGCTTTGAAAAAAAGGGATGTAACTACAGTCCATGACCTACAAAGAATGAGACTCGTTAGACCAATCAGAACGGAGAAGCGTCTTTCACAGTGTGTGCCAGGAAGAGCATGGCCTTTTGCAGCATCGCATGGTGTGGTGTATCTTATCAAATGCTGAGTTCTTAGCCTATACATATTATTCTATTGTTCCATGTCAGCAGCCTTGACATCTATCCGCGAGACAGTCACTCGTCTGGTACACGAAAAGCAAGAAACTCAGTGGCAGTTCAAGACACACTTGACTAAATTCAAGACATACTTGGCTAAGAAAACTTGAGAAATCCATGAGATAGGTGAGACAGATTTTGGAGATGAGAGCGGAACACAGACAGTATGCATATAAAGGAGGAGCGGTCGCAACCAGGCACAAATCACGGCCCCGGTTTTTTCTTACGTACCTGAACTCGAACCTGTAGCATGCTGTAATCCTAGTCTAATAAGTCAGCTCACTGTCCACTAATTTATACGCTCCACGTATGCGTGCGTGCGCGCGCGCGTCTGTCTGTGTGTGTGTGTTTTTTTTTTTTATTATCATCATCATTAACATCTTGTAGCCGAGATATTCACAATATGGCCAAAAGATCACACGTCAATATTAATCCGTTGCCCCAAAAAATCAAATGCTATAGAATTCAGTCCATTCCGAACGATACGTTTGAAAATACATGCATCTAAAATTGTGAAGATTATTCATATGAGAATTGATGGACAAATAGAAGAAGTACTGAAAGATAACCAGTTTGGATTTCGCAAGACCAAAGGTACACGGGATGCCATCGGATCATTGCGGCTTCTCGCAGAAAGAATGATCGATCAAGGACGTTCACTGTTTATCTGTTTTATTGACTACGAGAAAGCCTTTGATCAAGTCCCCTGGAGCAAACTATTTAAGATTTTGCAGCAAATAGGTATAGAAAGATCATTTATTAGATTAATCCAGAACCTGTATGAAAATCAAGAAACCATTATTTCAATCAAAGAAGGTCTCACGGATACAGTTTCCATAAAATAAGGAGTACGACAGGGTTGTTTGCTTTCACCGAGTCCCTATAACGCATATTCTGAGATAATGATGACCAAGGTTATGCGGAGTTGTATAGTGAGAGGATCAGTATCAACGTTGTAAATGCTGCTTGATAAAATTAAAAGGACTGTCAAAGATTTTGGCATGAAAATAAACACGTCGAAGACAAAGACTTTGGTAATATCTAAGCAGCATATGCACATAAATATATCCATCGATGGAGAAACAATCGAACAAGTACAGAAGTTTACACATTTGGGGCACACCATAACATGACGTTTCTCAATGAGACAGAAATTAAAACAATGATTGTAATGACAAAAAAAGGGCTTAAGAGTAAAACAGAAATTGTTAACCTCAAAGAATATCAGGATAGGACTGAGGAAAAGAATAATCGCCACTCAAATATGGTTAATTGTACTGTATGGGGCTGAAATGTGGACTTTGGCAAAGAAGGATGAAAGAAGTTTGGAATGTGGTGCTACCGTAGAATGGAAAGAGTGAGATGGACAGAAAGAAGATCCAATGACAATGTACTCAATGACGTAGGCGCACAAAGACAAATATTGCATATGACACAAAAACGTCGCTTGAGTTGGCTGGATCATGATATGACACATGAAAGTCTTTTATAGAAGATACTAGATGGCAAGATTCAAAGAAAGAGAGGACCGGGATGACCAAGACTCACCTTTACATCTCGGGCATGCTGGAACATTAAAGTACTAACTCATGCTGCAATGAAGAGAACTGCAGAGGATAGGGTCAAATGGAGAGACATACTCAAACAACATTGCAACCAGTCTCCAGACTGATCAACCAGAGGATATGGTCAAATGGAGAGACATGCTCAGACAACCTTACAACCAGTCTCAGGACTGATCAAACAGAGGATATGGTCAAATGGAGAGACATGCTCAGACAACCTTACAACCAGTCTCAGGACTGATCAACCAGAGGATAGGGTCAAATGGAGAGACATCTGGGGTAGTTGTCTCGCCGCCGCGATTCAATCTCAGCCAGTGTTCGTAAAGCGATCTCAGTCCCGCCAGGCGGAGCGATAGCGCGGGCTTGCCGAAAACGCTTGCTCGCTTTTCCCCGTAGAGGTATCGGGATGCGGTTTTTTTTGGCGTCTCCTCCGCCGAGGTGCGCTGCTCTGGTCCGTATCGAGAAACGTTGTCAGTCGGTGGTGATTTATCTAAGGCTTATAGCAGAGCTCGACAGTTCGTCTCGCTGGTGGTCAGACTCTCGCAAAGAGCTTGTGACCGGCAAATGGAAAGCAGGAATCGTGCCTGAAGGCCCTGTGTTCTCCCGGGGACCAACCCTCGGGAGAAGGGCAGGCCGGCAGGCCAAATTGTCTCCTAGTCCCAGTGAAATTCATCGCCGGGGTCATTGGGATCCGTTCTGCACAGAGCGCTGCCATCCCTCCTCGAGCGAGCCCGGTCGGTCGATCATCTGGTGTGTGTAGGGGCCCCTGTCAGGCGGTCCTAGGTCGACGGAGTGAGGGACGGGGGAAACAAACCGTCCGTCCGTTCGTCAGTCGGTCCCTGCGGCCTTCCCAGTGAGGCCGACCGGTGTGTGCGGTACGTACGTCTCCGACAGATATCTGGTTGATCCTGCCAGTAGTCATATGCTTGTATCAAAGATTAAGCCATGCATGTCTAAGTTCACACTGTCTCACGGTGAAACCGCGAATGGCTCATTAAATCAGTGGAGGTTCCTTAGATGACACGATCCTACTTGGATAACTGTGGCAATTCTAGAGCTAATACATGCTTACCAAGCTCCGATCCTCGCGGAAAGAGCGCTGTTATTAGTTCAAAACCAATCGTCGTTTCCCCTCGCGGGGTTGCGGCGTCCCCACTGGTGACTCTGGATAACTTTGTGCTGATCGCATGGCCTCATGTGCCGGCGACGCATCTTTCAAATGTCTGCCCTATCAAATGTCGATGGGGGAGCATGAGAAACGGCTACCACATCCAAGGAAGGCAGCAGGCAGCAGGGAGGTAGTGACGAAAAATAACAATACGGGACTCTTTCGAGGCCCCGTAATTGGAATGAGTACACTTTAAACCCTTTAACGAGGATCTATTGGAGGGCAAGTCTGGTGCCAGCAGCCGCGGTAATTCCAGCTACAATAGCGTATATTTAAGTTGTTGCAGTTAAAAAGCTCGTAGTTGGATCTCAGGCGCAGGCGGGCGGTCCGGCTCGCGCCGGTTCACTGCCCGTTGTCTCCTGCCCTACCGTCTGCCTTATCTCTCCCACGGGTGCTCTTCGCTGAGCGTCCTGGGTGGCCGGCGCGTTTACTTTGAAAAATTAGAGTGTTCAAAGCAGGCCTCGGCTGCCTGAATAATGGTGTATGGAATAATGGAATAGGACCTCGGTTCTATTTTGTTGGTTTTCGGAACTGGAGGTAATGATTAACAGGGACAAACGGGGGCATTCGTATTGCGGCGTTAGAGGTGAAATTCTTGGATCGCCGCAAGACGAGCTACTGCAAAAGCATTTGTCAAGAATGTTTTCATTAATCAAGAACGAAAGTCAGAGGCGCGAAGACGATCAGATACCGTCGTAGTTCTGACCATAAACGATGCCGACTAGCGATCCGCAGAAGTTGCTTCGATGACTCTGCGGGCAGCTTCCGGGAAACCAAAGTGTTTAGGTTCCGGGGGAAGTATGGTTGCAAAGCTGAAACTTAAAGGAATTGACGGAAGGGCACCACCAGGAGTGGAGCCTGCGGCTTAATATGACTCAACACGACCAACACTGAAATGACTGACATGCCGAGACCACTTTCCTTGGGTCTAATATGGAACTCGTGCTGGATTTAGACCCTCAAAAATCTGGGGTTATGCCCTCTGTGGCTCGGTTGGTCTGCATTCAGTGTTTGATAAAGGAATTGACGGAAGAGCACTATCAGGAGTGGAGCCTGCGGCTTAAATTGACTTAACACGCCAATACTGTAGAATGACTGTCAAATCGAGAGCACCTTCGTGTGGGGTCTAATAGTGAACATGTGCTGGTATTAGACCCACGGAAGACAGGTCAGTCTCTTAACCCCCTAATGAAAGAGCGCCTGCTACGGTAATCTGGTCTTAACCCTGCAGAAATTGCAAGTTCCAGAAACTTGGCCATTGACAAACTAAAAGCCCTCTATTGATACGTCCTGGCTAATATTGAACGGGTGCTGGAAATAGACCCTCGGAAGACAGGTCAGTTTTACCCTACTAATGACAGGGCGTTGCTACGGTAATCCTGCTTAACTCGAGAGGAGCCGCATACATTTGGTTCACGTACTAGGCTGATAAGCCAACGGCGCGAGGCTACAAGGTGAGGGATTACGGCCGAACGCCTCTAAGCCAAAATCCGGCCCAAAAGCAGCTCAGCACGAATGCAAAGGGAGGCTTCGACATGGTGGGGACCTGGGGCCCCCGCTCTAGCCCCACCCGGTCGAGCCGCAGAATGAGGTCTCTGCCGTCCGCCGATCAAAGCGGGCGGGAAGCTGCTCGATATTCACCCCATACGGCGATGAGGTATGAAATCATTTGTAGAAGACTTAGTTCTCGGTCGGGGTGCCCTAAGCAGTAGATCAGCTACCTCACTGCGAACTGCTGAGACTCAACCCTTGACCATGAGATATGTCCGCACACCAGGCGAACAACATCTCCGTGCAATGGCCAGGCTTGTCCCCTGGTCAAATGCACTATTTCGAGAGGAATCACAGGTCGCTGACATTTGGTCCACGTGCTTGGCTGATAAGCTAACATCTGAGGGACTACGGCCGAACGCCTCTAAGCTAGAATCCCGCCCTAAATCTCAGCACCGCTGTGATGGGAGGCTACGACATGGCTGGGGCTTGCGTCTCAGCCCGGCCCGGTCGAGCCGCAGAAATGCACCTGGTAAAATGCACTCCTGCCTCGCTCTTTGCCTCTGTCTGCTATCAGTCATCCCAATGGACGCAGAAGAGATGCAGTCCAGCGGACATTGCACCTCTGCCCTATTGTTACAACCTCCCGGGTGGAGGGGAATGCTAGGCGTACCATCACTGCAGATGAGCCGAGAAAATAAGGGGAGCAAAGAGATACCTCACTCACATGCATATGCTTCGTTTCTGGCAGGACGTAACGATCCTGGGACAAAGTCACACTGGACTGCCTCTCTTTCGGGATAGTACAAACTAGTACATAGTCCATCATATCATTGCCAAACCCTATAGACACGAGTATGGAAGACTCGATAGTCCTGCAAGACAACTTCCTAAGAGAGACAACACTGACCAAAAACAACTGCTGCCTTGCAGTTAGGCTGGGGACAGCCAAAGGCTAAGGAGGGCAACCCTACAGAAACGCCTGTTGAAATCGGATGCACTGAGCCACATGCTTAACAAAATAAAACAGTGCAACGTAAATATCGCTGTAAACAGCGTACGAAGAAGAAGAAGAAGAAGAAGAAGAAGAAATGGAGAGACATGCTCAGACAACCTTACAATCAGTCTCAGGACTGATCAACCAGAAGATGATGATTCACATTATGTGACGTTCTTGACTTTTTTTCTTCTCTGAGATAACTGTAGGATTGTTTTTGCCTTAGCAGTGCTTATTATCTTGGTTTTGCTAATGTTTAGATGTAGATTTTATTCTTCGCTGTGTTGTTTAAAGAATTTTTCAAACTCTGTCATTTCTGACGTTTTTCATTAGGATTTCTGCAAGTTGAAAAAATAAGGGGAAAGTAGGCCTCCTTGTCTTATTCCCTTTTGTACTTCAAACCAGTCCGATGTATGACCAGCTATTCTGACCGTTGCTAGTTGTTCCTGATACAGTGTTTCAATTAGTTGAATCAGGTACGTGTATCATGGTATTTCGTGAAGCCCACATTCAAAAGTCACCGTACTGCACACTTGCCAAGAAACATATAACAGCCAAAAAGGTTGACAGTTGTATGAGCAACGGTCTGCAAAGGAAATGCTACTTACTCACGCAGTCAAAAGCGTTGATGAAGTCTATGAAGCAAGAGTTTTCGTCAACATTATACTTTTCAATAATATTTATTATGTTAGGTGTTGACTATACATATACAGGGGGCAGGAAATAAATTCAATCCACGCTCTAGACCGGGAAATCTCCAGGTGAAGAACTGCATCTTGGTCTAGCTTCAATACCATAAAGCCCATACTTCTACAGCTAAAAGTGACCATAGCACGGGCGCACATTTTCAATTCCGCGATCATACCAGCCATGATGTGAGGTATAGAATTTACGAAACGCGGATGCAAAGAAACTCCGTTACCCAGCGAGCGATGGAAAGACCTGTGCTCAGGATTTAGATTGATTCCACAATGCCGAAATCAGAGAACCCTGTTATAACATAATTCTGACATTCTGCGAAGACACGTCTGCATACCGATCCAAGTGGAGATGTCAACTGAAGAGCCACCGCATGCTGTGTGAAAATAAGCTCTTGCATCACGGATGTGTGACAAGACAACGCCTCAAGAAGAAAGAAAATTTAAAAAACTTAGTCGAAAGTTACCACTACAAAGTCACATCATCGCATAGTCAATCATGAGTGAAGGGGGCTAATACTAATGCATTGCAAGTTTTATTTCTTCTTCATGACCAGAAAATGGAAGAATAAATCGTGGCCGGATATTTGAATTCATGCCTTCTATTTAAGTGTACCACAACCAAATCGATCACTGTACATGAAACACACGAGGGGAATGACCCAAGGAGTGATCAATATGGAAATGTATTTAATAAGATATTTACGCCAGTTGCACTTTTTGAGTCATCGAGTTGTTCCCATTTTCACGTGGCTCCCTCCCTCACTAGTTGCCAGATTGGCTTTTACATTGCTAAATTCCAAATATTAGTCTTTCTCGTTACTGATATAATTTATATTTCCTACACCTTATTTAAACAACATCCGAGGCGATTATACACATGGACCTCCCCCGATGGCAAACACAGAAATCAGATTGATTACATCCTAGTACAACACAGATAGTGTGTTGTCAGCAAAGACGCTTCCAGGAGCAGATTGCGACACGGATCATGATTTGCTGGTTGCTGTACTCACGATAAGACTACGAAGAGTGAACGCAGGTGCACGACCAATACGTTTCGATGTGCAAGCAATACCATATGAATATAACGTCAAAATACAAAATAAGTTTGAGACACTAACGGCAACGCAAGAAAACGTGCCCACTGAAGAATTGGTGTCACGTGAGAGAGAAGCACTCATCTCAACAGCACATGACATTATACCCAAGAAAGTGCGTAAGAAACAGAATTATATTGCGGAGGAGACACTGCGACTCGTAGAGGCAAGAAGGAAACTGAGACAGGCAGGATCAGAACGAAACACAGACAAATACAGAAATTGCACAACAGAAAGATTAGGCAAGATAGGAAACAGCACATAGTAGAAACAAAGAACAAAATAGAGGAACTCCATGGGTAGGAGGAGGAAAGGGAAGCACTCAAGGAGATTAGATCTCTGACTGAAGAATTCCGGTCATCTCTACAGGCAATAAATGACAGAAATTGAGCAACTATGACAGAAAGCAAAGATATTCTAGAAAGATGGGTGGAATACTGCAGAGATATGTACGGGGACAACACAATAAACGAAGACATGTCAACAAACAATGAAGAGGAAGAACCAGAACCAACAAACAGGGTTCAGGCCAGGAAGAGGCAGGAGAGACTATATCTTCAACATGAGAAACATCATCGAGAAAAGCAGAGAATTCAATACGGACCTGTATGCCTATTTTATAGACTACACCAGAGTGTTTGACTGCGTAAAACATCAGCAAATGTGGAACATTATGAAAGATATGGGCTTCCCAACACATCTGGTTCAACTAATAGAAACCCTCTACAGGGGGCAGCAAGCAGCCGTTAGAATACATGGTGAAACCTCAGAGTGGTTTGATATACACAAGGGGGTGAGACAGGGCTGCATTCTTTCACCATACCTGTTAATCATATATGCGGAAAACACTATCAGAAATGCAGAGACAGGTCCAATCTCTACAGACTTCGATCCTTTCACAATATAAGGAAAGGAGATACAGGAAATACGATATGCCGACGACACAGTTTTGCTCTCGAATAGCCCCAAGGGCCTAGAACAAATAATTACATCAGTCCAGAAGCACAGCGAAGCCCAAAATATCTACCTGAATACAAAGAAAACAAAGATAATGACAACTGATAAGACAAAACTCCAACCTAAAATCCAGATAGGTGGTGAAGAGATTGAAAATGTTTCACATTTTGAATATCCTACATCAATACTGAACAACAAGGGAGACTGTACAAAAGAACAAAAGAAGTAAGAAGGCGACTGACTATGGCAATGCAGAAGATAAGGAGTGTGCAGAACCTATGGCATTATACAAACAAAGAACTAAAACTAAAGATCCTAAGAACATGCATTTTTCCTGTGGCAACCTATGGATGTGAAACATGGACGAATACAAAAGCAATGAAAGCAAAGATCGGTGCTTTTAAAACACAGTGCTACAGAAGAGTACTGAAAATCCCGTGGACAAAGAAAGAAACAAACAAATCCATCCGCAAGAACTGAATGTAGAGGAGAATTGGCTCATAAAAGACGTAATGGCTTGGCTTGGCTTCGTTCGTTCTCAATCTCCCGCTACCAAGCCTAAAAGGGCTTAAGTAGCAGAATGTAGTCCAGAGAACGGAATGCGTTGTGTCGTAGTTTACAGCTTGACTGCGACATTTGCACCTTTCGATCCAACACATCCGACTTCAGCAAGCATTTTTTGAGTACCGGGTTAGCATTCCCTCTTCGATCCTTTCTCCTTAGCCAGTCTGCCCTGCTGTAGCCTGTTATCCAGGATCATCGCTTGGAGGTGTAGAAGGGTCTTGGCAGCTCTGTTTCACTGGCCCTGAGCGTAATTAACCGAAAACTAAGGTTTTTTGGACACGTCAAACGACACAACTGACTGGAGACAGTGGTTATGGAAGACATGGTCACTGGTAAGTGAGGCAGGGGCTGACTGAGAAGACGATGGACCCAGGACAGACTGGATTTGACCTTGAGGCAGGCCCGAAGACTGGTGAAAGAAAGAGTTTCCTACAGACAGGCTGTCATGAGAGCGACGTTATGCAAAGGTCATGCTACATGATGATGATGATATAAAACTATTCGTTATGTTTTTTCTTTGGCGGAGGGGGCGCTGGGGGGAGAATAGATAGTTGCGTCATCCTCAGATATAACTAAAATTGTTTTTGATTATATTAAAGAAATGCAATCATAACCAAAATAATGTACCAGACTTGTTAGTATCTTCAGGATTGAATAGATTAGGACCAAGGCAACCTACCAAGCATTTTGTAAAAAGCGACTAAGAAGGGCTGTACATAGGGTAGCAGTCGCATAATCTAAAAGTTACCACTGAACTATAATCTAGCAACACATTCTTGGTGACAGAACGAAAATGAGATCAGAACTGACACTTTCGAATACTCCTAGTGAGAACCAATTCATCGTTACAATTGTTCGAAGACCTGAGATCTGACAAAGTGAATGGAACATATTTTCGTGTGTATAACAGTTATGGCTATAAAATTATTGACTGCATTCTAATATTCATCACTTTTGTTAGGAAATTACGAGATTGGACCAAATGGGTAGTGGAGGTTGTCCAGAGGATGATGCACGTGTATATACCGATGGATCCGTGCTGGGCGGTGAGAAATGGGGTTGGTACTTCTCTGGTAGACTGAGAGGTAGCGTCGCTACCGAAAGGAATGTTGTATATACATCAACAATTTCCAGTATGCGATGACTTCAGATCTGAGGTGGATATTTAAGACCTCTTTAACATGGGGATGTCATCGTCGATTTGGATGGAGCATCATGATGTCTACGCCATGAGTAGATAGCAGACATAGCGACATCAAACCTTTGAGGGTGTGTGTGGATCTATTTTCCTTGTCTTCATGAGGTTTATGGCAATGAACGATCACACATCCACACCTCGAGGGTACTCATAGCGAAGACGTTGGACCTAAATATGGATGCTTCTTGTGTGTTGGCATTGCATTTGATAAAAACTACCCATATACAGCGGAATTTGGAAATAAATCATGGACAGAGCAGACTAAATCGCATGAGAGGACACTGCAGGAGTATGATCAACCAGTAAACTATTGGGACCATACATTTCCACACTCTTCGCCATTCACAGAGGGAGACTGAGTATCTGTGAGTTTTCCCTGAGTGCAATGGGGTTGATTCACAACAGAAGAAAATAATGCTGATTTTGATTATGTTGTTTCTGTGAGTATTAAACACAGCTCTACACTCAATTCCACATAACACAGCACCAGGGTTGGATGATATACCCGCTAAACTCATCAAAGAAGCAGAAAAAACCAGACAAGAATTATTTATGTCAACATGTAAACAAAATTTATCAAGAAAGAAAATGTCAAACATACCACACAACACCAGTATCATCCCATTGCTCAAACAAGTCGCATCCCATTGATTTACAACCAATTTCATGCGATAAACGTAATATCGCAATCTTTGAAAATTATACTGAGCATAATTAATATGAAAAGAATTTACAAGATAAAACCTGTGAGCAAATGAAAGCCAGTTTGGCTTCCGAAAGGGTACAGGCACTAGAGATGCAGTTGGAACTGAGGTTTCATGCAGAGAGAATGGTGGAGCAGGGTAGAGCTATATTTATCTGCTTCATTGACTATGAAAAAGTATTTTTGATAACTGTTACATATTTTAGAACAGCTTAGGGTGGATACAGTTATAATTAAACTAATTCTGAATTTATATTAAAACAAACCGCGAATATAGCACTCAGGGAGGAAATAACAAACCCAATCGCAATCAACAAGGGGTTGAGATACGGATGTCTATTATCTCCATGGAAATCTGGCAAAGATGGCGCCATAACTGGCTGCGAGTCTACATTTCTCTACTGTTTTGGATGCCGCCAGACCACGGATTTGCCTGGAATTCACACTAGTCGGCGACTTACACTTGTGTTCAAGGAAACGTGGTGTTGTTTTCCGTCGGGACTTGTTATTTCGTTCTTTTTTTGTGATTTCTTTATCCGTTTATCCTGGTCTGGACGCCGGCTGAATGGAACTACGCTTATACCTGTGTCGTATTTCACGGGTTAGTTCTGCCGGTTCACCTTCACGAATTTGGCGTGTGGAAATTTTAGATGCTACTATGATGAGCTGAATACAGCTGGGGAGAGATGCCAGACTCACTCACACGCTGAGTGTTGTCCATACGACCTCTTGGGGTTATCGAAAAGGCACGACAAACTGCGTTAGATGCCATCCCACCTTTCTACCCTGCGGGTTACATGTTTACGGAAAGTCCGGGAAAGGCTTCGGTGGTAACCTTGTGGCAAAATCTGCATCCTATGCTATCTCCAGTCGTCTCGATGAATGTCTTGCTACTGGCAAAAGGTAGCTTAGGCTCTGTGAGTGAGGTTGACAAAAGGCGCAGTTTCTTCCTCACTTTAATCCAAATCACCGCGCAAGTCACCCATTTCAGCGGACACATCAAGAGATACAACTGTCCACACGGCTGAACAAAGAGAGTGGTCTTCATCACTTGTGATGGACAACTATTATCTCCATATCTATTTAATTTATATTCCGAGGTGATGATGGAAGACACCACGAGAAATTGCAACATAGGGGTCAGGGCAAATGGAGAACGAATAGGTGCAATCAAATTTGCGGATGATCAAGCTAGCATAGAAGGAACAGAGAAATCGTTACAAAATCTACTCTCTACGATCAACGACATAGGCAGGACATTTGGTATGAGAATAAATGCTTGTAAAACAAAAGCGATGGCAATAGCCAAACAAACCCAAAGATTAAATACCAGCATCGAGGGACAGATCACAGAACAAGTGCAGAGTTAATCATCTGAGACAAATTATGACACACTATACCCACTGCGAGGTTACAGTTGTTCTAGGATAGCAATAGCAAAAAATACATTCCGTGAGAAAGAACAATTTTAAACAAGAAATAACATCAAAGCTGAGCTTCAGGAAAGAATAATCACTCCACATATCTGGCGCGTAGAACTGCACGGCTCTGTGTTGTTGTTGTTGAATGCACAAAATGAGTAGGATTACTCTTTTGTGCGCTCTAAAAAGGACGTTGTGGCGGGTTGTCGTAGCTTTCCTGACATCCCGAACGTGCTGATGAATGTGGACCGGGGTACTCCAGGCGGTTGTGCTATGCTTGGCTTCATCTGCGTGTCGCTCACTACTATGGGGATCACGTCGATCCCTCCCCTTGTTAACCAGGCTGCTCTGAAAACAGCTCTTTTCCAGGAAAGGCTACGAGGAAGCCAAGGTCAGGGTCTTGTTCAGTGTGTTTTTTCTGAACCTGAACCTGATCAGTATATTTTGCCTGACCAGACGTTAGTCTTTCTTCCCCCGTTCTGCTCTGAAACATATACATCAAAAGATAATAGAAGCTTTTGAGATGTGGTGCTATCGCAGGATGAATAGAGTAAGCAGGACATGGAAAAAAAGTCAAACGAAAAAGTGCTTACAGTTATAGGGTTACGTAGACAACGTGTGAAGGATATAACAAAAGGTAGATTTTCTTGGCTTGATTATACCATGAGACTTGGGGGCTTACTATTGAAAATACTACAAGGCAAAATTCGGGGGAAAAGTAGAAGAGAACGTTCAAGAAACAACTAAAACGCACATGCGTGCAAGACCATTAGGGCACAGACTTATATTGAGTTGAAGAGATCTGCTAGGATCAGGACAGTGGCGTGACATGATCAGAAGACTTCGACACCAGAGTAAAGACTAACTAATCCGATGATGATGACGATATATAATTTGAGGAAATAAAAAAAAACATGCCATTGTAACATTGTTTTGACTTTCTTGGCCTTTTATTTGTTTGTTTGCTTATACATTATTTGAAGCTTCCTTGACCTTTGGAGTTGTTTGGTGTAAGTGTATTGCTTGGTGTTTGAATGTGATGTCGTGTGTCTATGAGAGAACATATGTGCGTATGAGCGTGAGTGCTTTCGTTTGCGAGTGTGTGCTTGGCTTTCTTTTGGCATTTTAAAGATATGTATTTGGCTGTTTTCGTAGTTTTTGTCTGGCAATCCTGTGACCTCTTTCTGCAGCTGTTGCATCGCTACAGACTTGTAACTTCTGTTTACGTCAATCGTTTCAGACAGCTTTGTCTGTGTTTGCTGATGGTCTAATAATGTATTGCATGTTTTGAGTTTGTGCAGCGCAATGCAGTCGTAAGTAGTTGTAATTACTCAATCATTTAGAAACATCAGAACGACGAGTGAGCTCATGAGACAGTGAGTGACCTCGATCATTCCTTCATACTTCATACTGATACTCATAGCCAGGATCGTCATGAGGATTATCGTGTGTAGTGTGTTACATAACAATTATGATTCATTATTCATATCTTACAATTTGCTAACATTATTCGATCATCTCTCTGTAGTCTGACTCATATCATCTGTCCGTTTATGGCGTTATGCGTTGTTGGAAGTGTAATCATTTGTGGTTTTATTTTCCATCCATGACTAGCCTATCCCCTATGCAGTTTGAGTGTTTCTTTGACTTGTAGCTCATCTTCCACCATGGGGTGTACATGTTCACTTTTTCTTGTAGCTAAAAGTTTCTACAGGATAGGGTAGCCGACCTCATATCCAACCTTTCTTAGTTACCTTCTTAGAGACACTTGCCAGGTTACTGCGTTATCATTTTTGCTTCACTTTGGAGTACATGTTTCTTTAACGCCCTCATTCTTTGTCTTGATATCTCTCTTGCACTCCTGCTATCTGGTGTTATGGTGATCTGCAGATGCAGCAGTGAATGAGCTGCCAGCGACTCATAGCTGGTTGCTTGCATCAGGATAAGTATTCATAACTGATCAAGACCCTATTCTGCCTCTAAGTGGCGGCCTTGGAAACAGATTACAACCCTGCAGCCTGGCTAAGAGATTAGGGATCGAAGAGGGAAGGCAAAGCATGCTCCAGAAATACAGTGCAGAAAATGAAATGTGAGGCCGAAAGACACATATATTGCACCTTACAATAAACTATGATACATCACAAAGGTCCTTTAAATGACGAACAAAGAAAAAAGTAGCATGTGGCCTCAAGTTTTCTAAGCAATCTTGGCATATGTCCAAATAATGTAATTCTCGGTTCATAATTATGTACATATAATGTGAGCAAATAGTAGATCAGTGTCAGGTGAAACATACTAATTAAGATATGTTCTCATTTGTGCTCCTGAAAACAGGCTGTGTAACAGAAGTATGATCAATGAGGTGGAGATTGACACTGTATCCCCCTAGTTAGCTTACTGAAGAACCTTGCATTTCACTACAGCCAGGAGGAACCTGGTCCAACTTCTCAAGTACGCCTTGGGGGTGTAAGGAGACCAACTGTAACCTGCTACTAAGGAAACGTCAAGAGTTAACTCAACTCAGCACAAGTAACATCCAACAACAACAACCGTCTGTTGGATGAGGACAACAATCTGTTGGATGAGGACACCGCTATCTGTTGGATGAGGACACAATCGTCTGTTGGATGAGGACACAGCCATCTGTTGGATGAGGACACAATTGTCAGTTGGATGAGGACACAATCGTCAGTTGGATGAGGACACAATCGTCAGTTGGATGAGGACACAATCGTCAGTTGGATGATGACACCGAAATAGATGAGTCAGCAATTCTCAGACTGCAAAGTTTCTACATCAAACGAGGTTCGAGCGGAGTAGGGCGCATGAGAGGACGGAGGAAAAGAGTGTACAACCAGCGAGCTACAGGGACCATCAGCATCCAGCCCCTCACATTTCAAGGCTCGGTTATATGAGGGTGGGTGCCACGAGGATTCTGTGGCGAAGTAGTTAAGCCGTCGGCCTCATGATCAGGTGGTGGGGGTTCGACTACGGACTCCACCGTCTTTTTCACAGGTGCTTGATGCGGAGTTCCCTGCATCTTGTAGTCGCCCCCTAGTCATCTTGTCCTTGACTTGCCACTGGGGTCGGGCGGCTCGAGACGAGAGAGTGAGGATAAAAAGAAGAGCAGTTAATCCTAACTAAAAATAACGGTAGCAAAATAAATTATGCCATCATCGTCTGCGATGGACGGTGGCCTTTGCCTTTTTGCTACGCCTCTCCCTCCCTGCTTGTAACTTACCGGAATGAACCAGTACCCATTTAAGGTTTGGTCGACCCGGGAACTGTTGCGGTCTTGAAAAACTATTCTGCCTCAACTGGGAAATGAACCCAGGACCACTCAGATGCGAAATCAGCTCGCTAACAACTGCGCTACGCCGCTCGACAACACTATTACAATGTAATGAGTGACGTTTGTTTAGGATCTAGGAGCCAGGTAAAAAATGTGGGAGCCAGGCATAGTGCTGGGTGAAAATGATATACCACGACGAGAGAAGTTGTGCGAGTAAAAATGACACTGGTCCTGAAATGTTAGGTGCCATAGCAACATTTCTAGATGTCATGTCCTGCTACAGTGGCAAATATAATTAACACCGTGTAAGATGTTACATTACATTAGTGTAAGAACTAATAACAAATATTTTATTTGTGTCTACAGAAATTGATTAAGCAGTTGAAAAAATGGTTTCATTCCATGGCCGAGGCAAAACTACGGTAATAATATTGTTTACTGTTTTTCATTCTTTGATTTTTTGATAGCTTGATCTTGTCTGTAGTGACTGTTCTCAATATATTATTTTCATAATTGACTTTGTAAGTTTGTTACTTTGCATTTATTCATATATGAACATAATCATTCTTGGTTCAAATGTAATTCTGGGATTCACTAATTGTATTCTTACAAGTAATTTTAATTGTAGCATATCGTTTTAATAATTTGCATATAACTTAAATTCATCATATACCTTAAGACAAGGATTTTGTTGAGGAAGAGGTGGCTCAGTTATTTGGATACAGGTCATGTGACTGAGGGGACATGAGTTCTAACCCTTAGAATGGATTTTTTGTTTCTCCCATCGGAGAATAAAATAAAAACTTAGCTCGTACACCGCACAATGAGTTTAGGGCTAGCAGCCTTTATAAATCTTCTCGGCAGTGGGGATAGGCACCATAATGAAATTTAAAAAAAAAAAAGTTTTGTTGCATGCATGCTCAGAGAAACAGCTCAAATTTCAACATTTAGTTCTGACCACAGATATCAACCACATTTCTTGTCGGAACCTGAGATAGATATTTTGTTATAAATGGGCTGAATTGAATCATCTCAGATGGAGAAAAAAATTGGTGCCTTTCTAAGGTTTTGAACAACAACTGCCTTTCATTCTGTACTGTCAGTTCGTACCATCATTTGTTGATTGCGGACTGGGCATCCTCACACTGTCAAGATTACAGTGTTAAATGGCTAAAACATATACAGAATGAAGGGATGCGACTGGTTCTGGGATGCACTAGAGATACCCTGATCTTGAAAATGCAGTATATGCTGGAACTTCTGTCTGTGACATCCAGATATAAATTGACACAGACCAAAACCTAAATGAGGGTTACCACAAACACACAGCACCCACTGCACATAACATCTTAGACATGGAGAGATCAAGAATCTAGAGAGGAGCGTCATGGATGGCACAGGCAGAAAGAAGAATTGGACAGGTGACCACAGTTGAGACGATAGTCAAGGGAGAAAAATGGGTTCACACTGGTGATAGAATGACAGATTACCACAGAGTCATCATAACCCTAGGCAGGGAATGCAGACAGTGGTGCAAATAGGAGAGTAGAGCTTGATGTTAACTGGCTGATAAATGATAGCATTTAGTAAAGTGATAGTTGTCCATCACAAGTGATGAAGACCACTCTCTTTGTTCAGCCGTGTGGACAGACGTATCTCTTGCTGTGTCCGCTGAAAAGGGTGACTTGCGCGGTGATTTGTATTAAAGTGAGGAAGAAACTGCGCCTTTTGTCAACCTCACTCACAGAGCCTAAGTTACCTTTTGCCAGTGGCAAGACGACTGGAGATAGCAAAGGATGCAGATTTTGTCTCAGGGTTACCACCAAAGCCTTTCCGTAAAAATGTAACCCGCAGGGTAGAAAGGTGGGATGGCATCTAATGCAGTTTGTCGTGCCTTTTCGATGACCACAAGAGGTCGTATGGACAACACTCAGCGTGTGAGTGAGTTTAGCATCTCTCCCCAGCTGTATTCAGCTCATCATAGTAGCATCTAAAATTCCCACACGCCAAATTCGTGAAGGTGACCTGGCAGAACTAACCCGTGAAGTACAACACAGGTATAAGCGTAGTGCCATTCAGCCGGCGTCCAGACCAGGATAAACGGATGGAAGAAATCACACAAAAAACAACGAAATAACAAGTCCAGACGGAAAACAACATCACGTTTCCGTGAACACAAGTGTAAGTCGTCGACTAGTGTGAATTCAAGGCAAATCCGTGGTCTGGCGGCATCCATAATGATCCAAAACAGTAGAGAAATGTAGACTCGCCAGTTATGGCGCCATCTTTGCCAGATTGTTCAGTAAAGTGGTGCCATCATATATACTGATGGAGTGGTGCTGCGCAGGGAGATATCTAGTTGGGGCTTCTCTGCTAGAGGGAGAGGTCTGGTCATCATTGAGCAGAGCGGAGCATAGACCAGCAACTGAGACCTCTTTAACAGGTGCAGTCATTGTGTAAGGCTCTCAATCCTTACATCGGAAAGTACTGAAGGGCTACTAGCTAAGGCAGGAGTGGATAATAGCTGTAGAGGCACCAAACCTACAGGGACTGGTAGGGATCTACTGGTCTGGTCATGTATGAGTTCAGGCCAATGGACATCTTGCTGACATCCTGGTTTTACAAGCACCAATTACGAGTACACTAGATATGGATAGGAGTGATATTTTGAAGTCTGTCAATGACTGCCTGTTAGATGATGACAATGCAATAGATGAATCAGCAATTCACAGGTTACAGATAGGATGGCGTGGGCTAGTGGTTAAGTGACACAGCTCACAATCCGAAGGTGCTGGGTTCGATCCGCATCACAGCACCGGTTGTTACCCTGGGGAAGCAAATCCTTAGAAAATGGAAGCAGACTCTTACATAAAATGCATGCCGAAGTCAGAAGATGCACTGGGCTAACAGGCGCAAAAATAAAAACCGCAGTGCAACGCACACCCGCCTTGGGGAATAGATAAATAAGGCGAACATAAAAAAAACAAACAAAAAAACAGCCTACAGAGCTTTAAAATCAAATGAGGTTTGGGCAGACTGGATCAGAATCTCAAGAGAAGATGTAGCAGAAGTGTACAACCAATGAGCTGCAGGAGCCATCAATATCCACACCCTTCATCATTTACTGAAAGAGAGACTGAGCACATATGGGTATGCCCAAAATGCAGTGGTCCATTACTAGGAACAGAACAGTTTAATTGTCCTCAAAATATAAAGCAAGAGTCTTACTGTATGTGAATAATTTATTATTACATATCCACACATAAACAGTTTCTAAGTCAAAATTTGGCCTTTTTCTTCAACCAGATAAGCTTCAACAGAAAGTGTTGGATCAGCGTCAGCTCTGTAATGTTGTGAAACTAACGGCTGCACAATGAAACAGCATCCATTTGGTATCATGTGTTCAAGATTTTGTTATATAAATGCTAACCTGTGTCTCAAATTTTAACTATCACCTGAGAAAACCATCATGAGTGAAGAAGAAAAGCTTAGCATTGTTAAATTAGATGATGAAGAGGTTTCTGCAACATTTAGCCAAACTAATGTTGCCTTAGAAGACACAGTGTGTATAACAGAAGAGCAAGAAGCATCTTTCAGTGTTAAAGAGTTCACTGGACATGCCGAGTCTCCAGGACAACAGGTTTTAGATGAAGTTAGCATAGATAATTTTGACGAAGTGCCTGATGATGGAGTACCTGCAGCTAAAGATAATGATGAAAGTGGTTTTCTTTACAGCAGCAATGAAAACCTCAACTTTGGAGAACCTCCATCATCTTCAACTTCTGTGATGACAAGGGAGACATCCATAGTATCACATTGGGAATCTGATAAAACTCCACTTTTGAGAAATAGGTCATCTGCAACAGACTCCTGCTTAGGCACGGATGCAGATGGAGACAATGACAACACATCTGAAGCCTCATGTGGATGCAGTTACCATGACGATAGAGAATGTAATCACATTTCTATGGTATCTATTCAGACACGAGAGAGTCTTATGATACCTGGTTCAATTCGGGTGCCAATTGTGGGACATGAGACCATGGAAGCACGCTCAAAGTTCACAGTAAGTATTTATTCAGTTAAACAATTATTCTAGTGGATATATTGCCCATACTGCTGTGACACAGCCTGTTTTCTGGAAATTTAGCATGGGTGTGATGTGTTGATCTTGATTAGTATGTTTCACTGGACTCGGATGTTACTCTTTGCTCCTCCTTTGCATGGAACATGCTTGGTTAATGATGATACCTTTATTTGTGGAGCCTATTTTATTGAATCAATTAAAATCAGTTTTTTCTTGCAGCAAAGCCCAACAGTCACTGTAAGTCTGTGATGTGAATCCAAAACTGGGTTTCACTTCACTTTCTTTTTTGCTGTCTGGTGCATGTTTATTGAGTATTTAACTTATACTTGTCTATACGAGTGTTGCTGTTAATTTGTTCAATGATAATCTATTATGATAGAGGAGGGGAATATGCGGCACAGGGAATGAGCTCACAGCAGCCAGAGACTTATACCTGGCTGCTTGCATCAGTGTCAGTGAACAAGAGATGACCAAGGGTCAATTCCACCTCCAAGCATCGGCCCTGGAAGCAAGCTGCTCTCGTGCAGTCTGGTTAAGAAAATAAAGATCACAATTGGAAGACAAACCCAGGACCAAAAAAAATTCGGCTGAAATTGAATGTGTCGGGCCAAAAGATGCAAATATCGCAGCCTCGCTGAAAACTATGGCACAACATCATAACTTCCTTCTCAGGATTAACACCGAAGAAAAAGATGAACTTAACTATGGGATATTTTAAAATGGTGTTTAGGATTTTTAGCAAGCTTGCCCTTATCCCTTATCATTTGTAACATTTAATTCTTCCCCTTAGTCGCTCCTCTTCCACCACTTGGGGTGTGGAGGTCCTTTTTTATATATACTTGTAATCGAGTGTGCTGACAAACAGATGATTGGTCTGTTGTGTCTTTGCATGATGGAATTGCTCTGTTGTGTCTTTGCATGATGAAATTGGTCTGTTGTGTCTTTGCATGATGAAATGACCACTTCCTTTAGGCCTTCATGACGGCCACTATTGGGTAGGAACTTTCTTACCTTAAGAATTTTTGCCCGTACGGTGGCTAACGGATTGCTCTTTTTTAATTAAAAAAAATTTCATCTGCCAAGGTTTTTCTTTTACAAGCACAACATGTACATGGAACCACAAAGTTTATCTCCAATTTCCAATAAGACTAAGTACTGATCCCAACTTCCTTGAGAGACTAAGGGATGCTTGAAATGCGCAGGATTTGAACACTCACCATTTTGTGCTTTCGTTCTTTCATTTCATGAGAGACAAGCACCTTGCCTCTTAGCTATAGATGTAATTATCATGTTTCAATTATGTCACATAATTGTCACGTTCTCCACAGTATGATTTGTCACAATTTTGATGCTTCACAGGTGTTCAAGATCCATGTCATGGTTGACGATGATGAACTTGGTTGGTTTATTTTCCGACGATATTCAGACTTTGCTCACCTTAACGATCAGGTACTAATTGTTTCACCATCTCTTTTTTGCATTTCTAATGTTTTAGTCCCACATTTACAAACTCTAAATCAGATTATTTTGTAAGATAACAACTCATTATTACTTCACAAATGGATGTCTACTGCTCACTTGCTCATATGTATTCCAGAAGGTGCTTTACTAGAGAAGAAATAATAGCACCACTGCACCTTGATGTATGCTGTAAAAGACAAGAGAGTTGTACATGAGGCTAGCAACTTTGTCGTATAAATAAACTGCCACAGAAACAACCATTCCAAGAGCACACAGAGCCTTTGGTGCAGGCATCCTGTAAGGAGCTATCTGTAGTTGTGGCCTTGTGCTTCTTCATACGGAACCAAATAGAGAAGAAGAAGAACATATGTCTATCAAGATATGAGTGATTTCACATCTTGTTGAAGTGTGTCTCTCAACACAATCTGATTATTGTTAATTGCGTTTATTCATAATTTCTTTGACCTCCCATCAAATAAACTCTTTTATTTCTTCTGCATTCGTTCTCAATCTCCCACTACCAAGCGCTGAACAGGACTTTGCAAGTAGCCAATGAAGTCCTGAGAACGAAATGTGTTGTGTCGCTAGTTTACAACTTGACTGCGATATTTGCACCTTTTGGTCTGACACATCACTAAAGTCTCTCGTGTCCGACTACCTCACCAAAGCCTCTCACGCCCAAGCAGAAGACTACCTCATCAAAGTCTCTCATGCCCAAGACTACCTCACCAAAGCCTCTCATGCCCAAGCCCAAGACTACCTCATCAAAGTCTCTCATGCCCAAGACTACCTCACCAAAGCCTCTCATGCCCAAGCCCAAGACTACCTCATCAAAGTCTCTCATGCCCAAGACTACCTCACTAAAGTCTCTCATGCCCAAGCCCAAGACTACCTCACCAAAGCCTCTCATGCCCAAGACTACCTCACCAAAGTCTCTCATGCCCAAGCCCAAGACTACCTCACCAAAGTCTCTCATGCCCAAGCCCAAGACTATCTCACCAAAGTCTCTCATGCCCAAGACTACCTCACCAAAGCCTCTCATGCCCAAGCCCAAGACTACCTCACCAAAGCCTCTCATGCCCAAGACTACCTCACCAAAGTCTCTCATGCCCAAGACTACCTCACTAAAGCCTCTCATGCCCAAGACTACCTCACCAAAGCCTCTCAAGCCCAAGACTACCTCACCAAAGCCTCTCACCCCCAAGACTATCTCACCAGTCTTTCATGCGCAAGACTACCTCACCAAAGTCTTTCATGCCCAAGACTACCTCACCAAAGTCTTTCATGCCCAAGACTACCTCACCAAATTCTTTCATGCCCAAGACTACCTCACCAGTCTTTCATGCTCAAGCCCAAGACTACCTCACCAAAGCCTCTCAAGCCCAAGACTACCTCACCGAAGCCTCTCATGCCCAAGACTACCTCACCAAAGCCCCTCATACCCAAGACTACCTCACCAAAGCCTCATGCCCAAGACTACCTCACCAAAGCCCCTCATGCCCAAGACTACCTCACCAAAGCCCCTCATGCCCAAGACTACCTCACCAAAGTCTCTCATGCCCAAGCCCAAGACTACCTCACCAAAGCCTCTCAAGCCTAAGACTACCTCACCAAAGTCACTCATGCCCAAGACTACCTCACCAAAGTCTCTCATGCCCAAGACTACCTCACCAAAGCCTCTCATGCCCAAGACTACCTCACCAAAGCCTCTCATGCCCAAGACTACCTCACCAAAGCCCCTCATGCCCAAGACTACCTCACCACCAAAGTCTCTCATGCCCAAGACTACCTCACCAAAGCCTCTCATGCCCAAGACTACCCCACCAAAGCCTCTCATGCCCAAGACTACCTCACCAAAGTCACTCATGCCCAAGACTACCTCACCAAAGCCTCTCATGCCCAAGACTACCTCACCAAAGCCTCTCATGCCCAAGCCCAAGACTATCTCACCAAAGCCTCTCATGCGCAAGACTACCTCACCAAAGCCTCTCATGCCCAAGACTACCTCACCAAATCCTCTCATGCCCAAGACTACCTCACCAAAGCCTCTCAACCCCAAGACTACCTCACCAAAGCCTCTCATGCCTAAGACTACCTCACCAATGAGTGGTGCTGTTCTTTCCAGGAATCCATCTGAAGGTTGTGGTTCTAGTCCTTAGCAGGAATCTGAATGGGATGGCAGATGAGGTTCTGGTGAACTCTGTTTCTGTTCCCCTAGCCAGTAGAAATAGGGATGAGCTCACTCTCCCAATGAAGAGGTGCTAAAGATGTCAGTACTCGACCAGAGGATGCACAGAAACCACAGTATCATGCAACCAACTCTGACTATTTGGATTACACTGTGTTGGTGCTAGCCTGGTGGAACTCACCCAGACAGGCAGAGGAGCTCTGAACAACAGTTCATCACTGGAGCTTGTATGGCAGTGTAACTATGAAGGGTACGATCGCAAGAAGACTGACGTTTTCTGATCCACCGGATAACAAATTTTAAAACTTCGTTTTCTATGACAAGAAGAAGAAGCAATATTTTTTTTCTTTTCCAATTTTTTTTTTTTTTAAATCTGTGCCTATTTGCATGTTCTATGAGCCAGAAAGTAAATATTTACTTGAACATGTTTTATCAGCTGAGAATACTGTTTCCAAACTTCCGCCTGACACTGCCCCCAAAGCGCTGGTTTAAAAGCAACTTTGACCTGGAGTTCCTTGAAGATAGACAGAAGGGCTTACAGTTTTATGTAGATACCATCACAGGTCTTCGTGACATGTGCAACAGGTTAGTTTCTTTAGGTTTATTTCTTTGTTTGTTTTCTCTTTATTTGTTTTCTTCACCAAAGATAAAGGCTTGAAATGGCAATTCAGGAGTGTGTACAATTAACTGGCTGCTGAAACCATCAGCATCTATACCCTTCTGCTGAAAGAAGCTAAATACCATTGAGTCTTTTTGATGTGCTAGGATGTTGATATTGCTTAATAGTATTATTTGTTTATGAATTTCTTGAAACCAAGAATCGATAGTTATCTAAACCTAGATCATTGTTTTTCCGTGGCTTATCATTTAAACCCCAAACCAATGGTTTCAAACTAGATCGAAATTGTTTTCATGATTTTATTGAACCTACCAAAAAGACATGAACCAGATTTGTGGGAATATTGTTCATAGTTTCCAGTGGTCTGGTGGCACTCATGTTGCTTTGTGTATTCTTTGATGTGCAAACATGTTACCATAAATCACCAGTTGATTTAAAGCACAGAAATCCATAAGAAACTCTCCATTATCATTTTAAATCTTGAATGCATGTTTACTCATGATCTCTTCAAAACTGATATTATCATTCCTGACCTTGGCATTTAGGTCTCTCATCAAAATGGTAATGTCCTTCCTTCTCTTTTTATCCATAATATTTTGAAGTCTGGTGTACATTTTTATTTTTCTGAGTCCTCTTTGTTTTTGGCTTGTGCATGCCTATGGATAATATTTATCTTTGAACTTCTATCTGGCAGTTTTGAAAGTAGCTAGGAGTCATTATGCGTCCTACTGACTCCCATTCTATGTTCCTTTTGATAGTATTGTAGGGCCACACCTTCATTATGATGTATGCCTTCTTCAGTGTGTCACGAGGACAGGAGCATTTCTCTGCTCAATTTGGTCCTCAGTGCCTTTCCACCTTGTTTCAGCATTGTAATGCATCTAGACAAGTTCAATCTAATCAGAAATAGTCAGCTTGGGTTTACTAGAGGGAGATCGTGCTTAACAAATCTTTTAGAATTCATGGAGGAGGTTACTGAAATGATAGATAAAGGGGAGCCAGTGGATGTTATTTATTTAGATTTTGCAAAGGCCTTTGATAGAGTACCTCATCAAAGATTATTTCTAAAGTTAAAAATCACATGGAATAAGTGGGGAAGTTGCCAAATGGATTGAAAATCTGGTTAACCGGAAGAAGACAGGGAGTGGACATAAATAAGGAGTACTCTGAGTGGTGTGAAATAAAAAGTGGAGTGCCACAGGGCTCAGTTTTGGGACCAATTTTGTTCTTGACATATAAATGATTTGGACATTGATATCGGATCCATGATTGCAAAATTCGCTGATGACACAAAACTATGCAGTAGTGTCTCATCTAAAGCAGAAGTAGATATATTGAGGTCGGATTTAGATAAAATTTGAGAATGGTCTGTAAGCATGAAAATGGAGTTTAATGTAGATAAATGTACAGTCATCCACATGGGTAAACCCAATATGGAACATAATTACAGACTGGGTGAGAACAATATTAGAAAAGGAAAGGGGCCTAGGGGTTATAATAGATCATACAGGTAAAGTGAGTGAGCAAGTCCAGGTAGCAGTGAAAAAGGCAAATGCAATGTTAGGTAAGGCAAATGCAATGTTAGGTATGATAAAAAGAAATATTAAACATAGAAGGAAGTGATGGTCAAACTGTTTAAAATATTAGTTAGACCAAGATTGGAGTACTGTGTACAGGTGTGGAGTCCTTATCTTGGAGGGGATATAAACATGCTGGAAAGGATACAAAAAAGAACAACAAAGCTGATAGTGGAATTCCAGAATTACAGTTATGAGGAAAGACTCAGAAAAACTGGCCCACAGTGTCTAGAAAAGAGAAGAATTCAAAGTGACTTAATACAGGTTTATAAGATAATCAAAGGGACAGATAAATTAGACTAACAAGTTTTATCAAAATACAACCATCTGGAATGCATTGCCACAGGAAGTAGTGGAGGCAGGGACAATTAATGCATTTAAGAATAGATTCAATGCGCATAGCTTTTAGAGCAAGGTAATGTAAATTAAACTGGTTGTATACAGACTCTGCATTGTCTTTTAAACCAGTATAAAGACGTTAAGTTAAGTTAAGCTAGTCACATATCAGTTTTGTAGCTTCTCATCTCCCCAGCCACTTGTTCAGCATTTCATTGCTTTAACTTTGTATGAACATTCCAGCTACCAAATCTGGAAGTTTTTCTCGATGAAAACAGGTAACCCAGGTATGCAGATTCCTTGTGGCTTTCTCTGCATCATGCCATTGACCCTTTGACAGAGAGCCTTCTACTGTCTTGAATGGTTGACTTGTTTATATTTGTTGACATTTTAAAAGGATGAAGTAGTCAACCCAATGCCCAACCCTCCTTAGTTAGTTTTTACAATATTCTTGACAGGTTAACAGTGTTATCATTTTTTGTGGGTTCCATACCAACTCATGTCTAGTTATATTGTTATGTTACTTTCAGAGATTACTGCAATAGGATAACTGACATCAAGAATAAACAACTAATAAATAATAATGACCAGGAAGTTGATTTTTCCAAAAATACTGATGGATCTGTCTGTGGTAAGAAAGCCAATTGGGGCTTCTCTGTTAAAGTGAAAGGTTCAGTCATTGCTTAGCGGAGCGGCACAAATATGACAACGACCTCCAGTAAGAGAATGCAGATCGAGACAATAACTTTGACTCTAAGGTTGCTATCTGAGACCTCTTTAATGAGTGCTGTAATAGTCTCTAAATCTCAATCTTTGTATATCGAAATGTAAAGAAGAGCTGCCTATGGCATGAATAATAGCAAACATAGAGGTCTCAAACCTTTTGGATCTTGTGTGGATCTACTGTCCTGGTCACTCTGAGGTTTGCAGGAATGAAAGAGCTGACATCCTTGTCGAAGGAGATGTTGGAAATATAAAGGGGTGTCATTTTGAAGCTGTTCAATGATCACCTCTTGAAAGAAGACACTGCAATTGGTGATCCAGCAATGCACAGATTACAAAGGTTTTGAAATCATATACAGATCCAGCAGAGAGAGGTGCTTGAAAGGATGAGCAGGAGTATGTACATCATGCGAGCTATGGGACGAGGGGTCCTTGAAAAGATGGGCAGGAGTATGTACAGCCAGCGAGCTATGAGAACCATCAGTATCTACACTCTTCATCATTTACTGAGAGGGACGGAGTCTGCCAGGAGAACAATGACGTCGATTCTTCTTTAACAGAGAATATAGCATGTCCTTTCCATCTCCACCTTCTCGCCCCAATCACCACCTGTGTTGGTTGTTGTCATGTCACAGATCTGTGCTTGTTATTGCATCATCTAATAGGAAGTAAGCAGCAGAGACATCTATTGGTAAAGGTCTGCAGTGTGGATGTGATACTTAGTTATATGTCATGTTTCGGAGCTGTATTGTATAACTGGTTACCATAGTGTTAAACAGCAAAATTTGCTGATGACACAAAACTATGCAGTAGTGTCTTATCTAAAGCGGAAGTGGATATATTGATGTCGGATTTAGATAAAATTCGAGAATGGTCTGTAAGCTGGCAAATGGAGTTTAATGTAGATAAATGTACAGTCATCCACATGGGTAGATCCAATATGGAACATAATTACAGAATGGGAGAAAACAATATTAGAAAGATAGATAAGGAAAGGGACCTAGGGGTTATAATAGATCATACAGGAAAGGTGAGTGAGCAAGTTAAGGTAGCAGTGAAAAAGGCAAATGCAATGTTAGGTATGCTAAAAAGAAATATTAAACATAGGAGCAAGGAAGTGATCGTCAAACTGTATAAAGCTTTAGTTAGACCTAGATTGGAGTACTGTGTACAGGTGTGGAGTCCTTATCATAGAGGGGACATAAACATGCTAGAAAGAATACAAAAAAGAGCGACAAAGATGATAGTGGGATTCCAGAATTACAGTTATGAGGAACGACTCAGAAAAACCGGCCTACAGTGTCTCGAAGAGAGAAGAATTCGTGGTGACTTAATACAGGTTTATAAAATGATCAGAGGAATCGATAAATTAGACTATAACAAGTTTTTTAAAATACAGCCACCTACAATAACACGAGGGCATAGCTACAAGCTGACTAAAGAGAGGTCCAGGTTAGATATTAGGAAATATTTTTTTAGTCAGAGAGTGGTGTCTGCTTGGAATGCATTGCCAGGGGAGATAGTGGAGGCAGGGACAGTTAATGCATTTAAGAATAAACTGGATGCGCATAGCTTTTAGAGCAAGGTGATGTAAATGTAACTGGTTGTATACAGACTCTGCAGGGTCTTCTAAACCAGTATAAAGACGTTAAGTTAAGGAGTGCGTGGCCGAATGGTTTCAAGGCCTGCCTTCAAGGAGGGCAGCGGTTCGAATCCCGGTATGGCATATGTTGTTTTTCTGTTGGGGGTGATATAAAGAAACATAGCCAGGACACAACGTGACGACAGCAGTAGCGAAGCAGCCTAAAGTTCTCACCCTAAAAACCCCTCGACTACCCCAGCAATGGGAAAAAGTCGTATTGCAAGTTGTTTTTTTGTTGGTTTTTTTTAAACCTAACCTGACTGTTTTTAAATTTAAAAAACTGCCAAGCTTCTTATTAAGGAAAGAGTGTTGGAAGCAGATCTTATTCTTTGGCGTTCGTCCCGAAAAAGACGTAGTGTCGTAGTTGGAAGCAAGGCTGTGATATCTGCGCCCTTTGGCCCGACACATCTGGTTTCAGCTAGCTTTTTTGGATGCCGGTTTGCCTTCCCACTGCGATCTCTATTCTTAGCCAAACTACACTAATGTAGCCTATTTCAAGCGCGAAATAGGGTCTTGATAAGCTCTGGTTTGCTGACCCAGATGCACGCAGCCAGCTTTGGCCCGACACATCTGGTTTCAGCTAGCTTTTTTGGATGCCGGTTTGCCTTCCCACTGCGATCTCTATTCTTAGCCAAACTACACTAATGTAGCCTATTTCAAGCGCGAAATAGGGTCTTGATAAGCTCTGGTTTGCTGACCCAGATGCACGCAGCCAGCTTTGAGTTATTAGCTGCTGTCAGCTCATTCACTGCGCTGCATTTCAGCCCTGAGTCAGATCTGGCATTAGCATCTTCATTTGTTCTTCCATATTTATCAATGTTTCTAGGGAGAGAAGATTAACCAATGTCAGGTAATGAAGTCGTCACCTGATGTTCTCATTCATGCTCCTGGAAACAGGCTGTGTCACAGCACTTTGGCCAACAAACATGAAATCAACACTGTAATTCTCATAGTAAACTTACTGAGGAGCCTTGTAGTACACTACAGCTAGGAGGACCCCTGCCCACCTTCTCAAGTATGCCTTAGGATGTAAGAATAGCCACTGTAACTCGCTACCAAAGAAGCATAAAGAATGAACTCACTCAGCACGAGTAACTTTGAACAAAAACATATAGAACAACAATATATAAAACATATCATATAGAACATCATATAGAACAACAGCATATAGAACACCACCATATAGAACACCACCATATAGAACAACATCATGTAGAACATCATCATATAGAACAACAACATATAGAATAACGCCATATAGAACAACACCATATTGAACAACGCCATATAGAACAAATACTGCTGACCCAGTATCATCATCTCTCTCTAGCACTTCTTCACTAGAAGAGCAGGCTGGGGAAAAAATGATTTCGCCTGAACCTCATGCGCTGTTCTATCCAACTTACTGCTATGGGTTGAAACCCTAACCTTCAGCTGGATTACTGCGAAGAACAGGGTCCAGCACTTTTGTAGGTGAGGTAGATTTGGACATGAGAGGTTGCGAAACATTGAAACTCTTGTATTGCATTAGGATCCCCCTTGCATTATTCATTCTTCAGGTGTGGGAAATCTTTTGAAAGCCACGATCAACATTACTTTTTAGAACAATACAAGTATAAGAATTGATTTTATTTTAATGTAAAGATCTCTTCTGAAAAAAACTGACAATCTACCTTGACAAATTAAGTGCCATGTTCATTGCTCTTTGAGTTATAATAGGTTGAAAATGACTGTCAAACACACATGACTTTTAAAAAAAGTGATCAACTCTTCAGTTTGTTGAAGGTCCTTTTATGTCTTCTGTTCCAGCAAGCCAGTCAGGGACTTCTTCTGTTTTGATGATCCCCCAGGACCTCATGACAGCCTTGAAGAAAGCAGAGTAAGTCAAACACAATCGTTGTCTGTTATACTTCAAGTCAGTTAAGCCCAGGAAGTATATATCTGATTTTCAGATTGTAAAAGTAATTAGTTAGTCAGATGGTAAATTGCTCATGTGTTAACGAGGCCTGAAATAGTAGCAAAGAATAATAGTGCTGTAACATACCTTCCAGGTATGTTGTAAAATGCAACTAATGAATATTGGGCATGGGCTCATACACCACATACTTTAGAAATTAGTTGCCACAAAGACTTCAACAGATATGGACAGGTCATCTACAAGTAAAATGTGAGTTTTGGGGAAACACCTGCACAAGTCATGTATAACAGAAATTATGGAAAAGAAAAATGAAAGAATAATGGGGTGAGCAGATTTAAACAAGAGATCAAAACACACACAGAGTAGTGAGCTTAAGTCAGATATAATGGAGAGAATGAAGATGTGGAGAGGGTGGAATTGTTGCCTCAGGTCTGGAGGACTTTTTGTGTATTTATTGAAGACTTGTGCTCCACATGCAGCTAAAAAGTTTTGATTGAATCATAATCACTTACTATCATGACCTTAATCATAATCACTTACTATCATGACCTTAACTCATTCACTCCCACGAGCCGATACAACGGCTTCTGGTTTTTTCTAGAAAATCCAAAAGCCGGTGTATCGGCTTTTGTTACTGTGTTCACAAAATCACATATTTTCCCATTCCTAGTTCTCCTAAATGTTTTATTTTGGTTATTGGCGGAAGTCCAGATTTTGCACTTTTTCATTCCGGAAGAGTTAGTTTGAGTTTCGTTGGAAAAATGTTTAGTTTCGTAACTTGGAAAATATAATTTTTTTTCGGAGAGCAACTTTGAAGCTATCCCATGCACCTTCAGCCACACCAAATAGAGTTTTTTCAGTACAAGCTCAGGAATAGATAGATTATATTATTGCTAATGGTAGTGATGATGAAGATATTGATCGTTATGATAGCGCTGTTTCAATTTATTTATCTAGTCTTAGTTCTACGTCGAGCAATGAAAGTAAAACTAAGTCTACTGACGAAGGGGCGGTGCCCTCTTTTGTCTCAAGCAATGGTAATAACAGTTCACAAATTCAGTAAAGGTTCAAGATCCGACACAATTATTCTAGTGTGTATAATATTAATGTGTATATATATTTTGAATACAGCAGGAACATTCTTTCCGTGTGCGCGTAAATTGTAAACACTCACGCTGATGTTGATCGGAGCTTTTATTTTTTAGCACGTTTTCAACTTCATGTGCCTTCAGTAAAATGTAAATACTGTGAAAACAACTGCACCAAATTAGGTGCAACTTTCAGAACATCGTCCTTTGAGGATTTCCGTCAATAGAAATTCATTACGTTATTTGTATATTGGTTTAGAGCTGAATAATGTATTGATGAGGGGAACATTTTTTGTTCATAATTTTTAAAAATAACAAACAATTATGCAACTTTAATTCATCAAACACAAATTTACACCTGCATTTATAAAATATATGTATTCCATTCTATTCTAACCTCAATTGTGAACAGTTTGGTATATAATACGTGTTATTTTAGTGAACGTCTATTGAAGACAAATAGATCGCAACTAAGTGATGCTATTTTTCAGTTTTACATAAAAATAAAATTGTGTCCAGAGGTCCAAAATATTTGGGAGTGAATGAGTTAATAATAATCACTTACTATCATGACCTTAATCATAATCACTTACTATCATGACCTTAATCATAATCACTCAGTATCATGACCTTAATAATAATCACTCATTATTATAACCTTAATCCTAATCACTATCTATCATGACTTAATCATAATCACTGACTGTCAGGACCTTAATCATGACCTATTCTGCCCACTTTCCTCACATCTTCTTTAAAGCATATTAACTCTTTCTAAACCATTAACCAATATATCGGTTCGCAAATGAAACCCTACAATACCATTAACCGACATATCGGTTCTGTTGGGTACTGTTCAATTTGTTTGTTTTGTTTCATGGAGCGGTGATTCAGTTTTTATGTTAACCAATACTTTACTGAACCTTTTTCTACACCTCTATGTCGTGATTTTCGATAACAGGCTGCAACCGGGCAGACTGGCTAAGGTCCCCAAAATGCCGACTGAAGTCGGAAGTTGCAGATATCGCAGTCAAGCTGTGAACTACGACACAACGGATTCCATTCTTTGAACAACATCCTGCTACTTGCAAATCCCTTTTCAGGGCTTGGTAGCGGTAATTTGAGAAAGCGGTAATGAAGAAAAAGAAGACGACTGGTAAACCTAGAATATGTCTCAGTTCTAAATATCACCAAAACGTGCGTGTTTTGTCGTTGATGAGATTTTCTTCACTATAAAGTATGTTGTTTATTTCTCCCAAATAATGGCCACTCCTCTGCTTCTACTTCGAGCCCTCGACCAAAAAGATACAGTGCAGAACAAGCAAGGGTTGGTTTTGAGAGCTTGCCGATAGAGGAACTCTGTCAGATAGTAGGAGCCAAGGCACTTAGCAACTTTCAGGTTTTATTGTGCAAGCCAGGTAGAAAATCAATGAACATGCAACTGGAGAGATACCTGGGTGCTACCCATCTCATTGACATTGATGGGAAAGACTTGCCATGTATCCATTGTGCTGCTTGGAAGATAAAAAAACGAAGTAGCTATTACTGCACAGGTTATGCACATGAGCCACATTTGTGCGCTAAAGCATACTTTAGATAAAGCCCCACAGCTGTACACCAAAGATATTAAAATCTACATGTTCAATATGTATGGACATAAATGTGTCAAATAAACTGGATTTTGAAGGACTTTTGATGTACAGATTGCCAGAACAAAGGGAAGCAACACTTCAAATCACAGAAAAACGTTGACGAGTTACAATATGTACAAATTATCTGACCTTGAACATTTCTTTTTTTTTTACATGTTTTTTCTTTCAAATATTCAAATATCAGCAATTTCCTGACAACTTCATTTTTTGTATCAATTATGCTTTCCAATGCAATACAAAATGTACTGAACATTTATTTGATCCAAACCTAAAGAAAATCAAGTCCTAAAAGAGTTAAACATTAACATCAGTGTCGTTGAACATTGCGTGGTCCTCATCATTTCTGTCACAATCATTCCCTTTTAAAAAATAAATTTACGCTGCGTACAAAAATTTAAAAAGGGGATGATCACATTGACAAGAATAACTTAAACATCATCCTAAAACAGGAACATAAACCAAACCTACGTTATGACCAAAAGGACAAAGGACTTCAGAGACAAAGAACACTCAAAAGGAAAGACATATCACATCTTAACATATGACTTTGTATTGAAGTCACAGGTACAGTTATTGCTAATAAAATCATATATAATTCAGGCCCAGTGCGAGTGTATGGAAGAAATGGTGTACCTGCTCCGCAAGGAACTTTCGGAGAAAGATACAGAACTTGAACTTCTCAAAGAAGAACTGGACTTGTATAAGAACCAGGTACTGCTGCTGTCAAATCGTCTAAGGTATGCCATCAATATTGAACTTTTGCAGCTACTACAATATAGGAAAAACAGAAAGTTGTATCACCTGAGTGTTATTGAAGCTCGATAGGGGAGCAAAGAATAGTAATCTGCCAGGCATTTTGTAAGAGGTGTCTAAAAAGGATTAGCCATGAAAAAGGCTACTCCATCCTGTAGAAACTTAAAAAACTAAAATAGAAATGTCTCATGGTTTGATAAGTGTTTGTCGAAGAGAAATGCTCCACAGGAAACTGAACACGTTTTTATTGAATGATTGAAAAAGGTATATAAGTAGTTTGATATATACCAATACATCGGTATTTGGAAGTCTAGTATATAGAGATTCCTTTATCAAGTGCCAATGAATTGGTTCAGTTTTCAAGGTATTGTAATGTTGGCCCTGGATATCTAATACTTTCAGTCCTTGATTGTATCAGTACTGGGGTTTCTTAACCTGAAAGGTCAATGGGACTGCTCTACTTTCAGTCCTTGATTGTATTATTATATATACTAAACTGTAGGGCAGCATTGAATATGTCTACCAATGAATCTTATTAGTGTTCAAGAAGAGAATTTCATTGACCGATTTTAATTCAACTTAAAGTAGTAGAAATTTGTCATGTTCCCTGCAAACATAAAGGAATCAGTAATTCACCTGCTGTTAAATTCACCTGCTGTTAAATTCACCTGCTGTTAATCACTGTGGAGACTGCCACCTGGTGGCAATGATTTGTTACTTATTATTGATCATCTGTGAGGCTGAAGACGTAGAAATAAATGTGCTGAGAGCAACTACTGGCTGCTCGTGTCAAAGTCAAAGCAGACCAAGACCGTATTCCGTCTCCAAGTTGCGGCCCTGGAAACAGACTGGACCTGTGCAGTCTGGCTAAGAGATTAGGGATCGAAGAGGTAAGGTAAACCCGGTCCAAAAAATGCAGTGCTGAAACCAGATGTGTCGGCCGAAAGACACAGATATCGCAGCTTTGTTGTAGACTACGACATAATGTAGCAACGTCCTATTCAGGATGGATGCGGAAGAAGAAGATTGCTCCTCTGTAAATGACTTTGCCTTCATTGGCTGAATTATACTGGTTTGATACTGATGGCATGAAGTTTTGAGAAAAACATGGTAGGAATTCTTGTCTCTCAAGGCAAAAAGACTGGGCTCATTCGCTTGCCTTGACATGTTCAAGTCTACTCAGCTGTAGAAAGGTAGTTGAATTACAATTAGGGAAAACAAGGCTGTGAAAATGCATAATGGTCACCCCATCCCAGAAAAAAGCTTTGACATGGTATATGACAGTTTCAAATCCTTTATCTGTGATAGCAGTGTCTGCTATTGGACTACCTCTGCCCTTTTATTCTAGCAGCTGATTAAATATATTCAATCAATCAAATCAAAACCCATCATCTCCCTGCAGAGCATAGGTCCTCAACAAATACTTGCCAAGTCTTCCTGTCATGTATCATCATTTCCAGATCCAGCACCATGACTTCTCTTCTCCATGAGCGATAAGGTCTGCCACTACTTCTCTTGTCCTGAGGATCCCAGAACAGTGGCTGCATTGTAATTCTATTAGCTGGTTTCCGTAATGAATGTCTTATCCATCGCCAACACCTTCTCTTCACGTCTAGTCCCACTGGCATATTTCCGGTTCTATCTAACAGTTCTATATTAGTGACTTTATCATACCATTTTATTTTCGCAATTCGACGAAAGCATCTGTTGATGAAAAGTTTGACATTTTTAGTTGTACTAAATATATTATTAAATATTTATTCAGCTCCATCATTTTGGATACTTTATAAATATTTATGAAAATGTATAATATTAAAACAGTTTCAAGCTTTAGTTTCACAAACATTTTTTTCAAGTGAGCTGAACAGACCCAGCAACACAGAGAAACCAGCGGCTGAGAAACATGGTTCCCAACCTGATGACGAACAAGTTGATATTAATATCATTGCTGCGTCTGAAGACATAATATTGACTAACAATCTGGACCCTAGCACAGAGATTGAGTAAGAATCTTACATACAGCTCTTTTCTGTGATTTTTTTAAATTTGAAGGTAACATAAATTCACCAATAGATATCTGTATCACATCCATCCTGCAGCTGTTCACCAACAGATATCTCTGTCACTAAGAGTATCACATCCTGCCTGTGAGCATTCACCAACAGATATCTCTGTCATATGTCACTAAGAGTATCACATCCATTCTGTAGGGGTCTATGGAACTGCTGTACTTTCAGTCCTTGATTGTATTAGTACTGAGGTTCATTAACCTCATGGGTCTATAGAACTGCTGTGGTATATGTAATAATTAATGTAAATATGGCTCCTCTACTTCATTTCATAATTTTCTTTAAGCTTAAGAATATTGTTTGAAGCTCTAGATAATGTTTCTTTGGTAGCAGGTTACAGTGGTACTAATAATATTTTGATGTGAACTGAAGTGGGTGGACCACTTGTCTTCATGACTGTAGTGCAATGTGAGGCTTTTCTGTAAGCTCATCAGTATGGGATCACAGTGTTGATCCCAACCTCATTTGTCAGACTGTTTCCAGGAGTATAATAAGGGTCTTGGTCAGTATGTCTCACATGACCCTGGTGAGAGGTGGAGTCTTGGTCAGTATATTTCACCCGACTGATGACAGGTTGGGTCCTGGCCAGTATCTTTTACTTGGCGCTGATGAGAAGTTGTATTTCGACCAGCAAGACGTTGATGAGAGGTGGGGGTCTTGGTCAACATGTTTCAGCTGACCCTCACATAAGTCTTGGCTCCTCTTATCTTAAGCTACTATGTACCAAAGTTTTCAGTGGAACTGCACTATCTGCAATTGTTTAGAAAAACGGTTAGTCCTGACTAAAAATAGATGTAGTAATGCTTGTCTCTCAAGGGAAACGGATGGTTCATTACCTTGACTTGACACGTTCAAGTCTACTCAGCTGCAGAAGGGTAGTTGAATTACAATTAGGGAAAACAAGGCTGTAAGAATGCATACTGGTCACCCCATTCCAGAAAAAGCTATGACTTAGTATATGAAAGTTTCAAACACATTATCCGTGACAGCATTGTCTGCTATTGAACTACCTTTTGCAGCTAATTAAATATATTCAATCAATAAAATGAAATAAAAATCCATCATCTTCAAGTGGAGCATAACTCCTCAACAAATACTTGCCAAGTGTTCCTTTCATGTGTCATCATTTTCAGATCCTCCCATGACTTCCCTTCTCCATGAGTGTTTAGGTCTGCCCCTGCTTCTCTTGCCCTGAGGATTCCAGAACAGTGGCTGCCTTGTAATGCTATTAGCTGGTTTTCGTAGTGTATGTCCTATCCATTGTCATCGCCTTCTCTTCACGTCTAATCCCACTGGCATCTATCCGGTTCTATCACAGTTCTATATTAGTGACTTTATCATACCATTTTATTCCCTCAATTCGGTGCAAGGATATATTGATGAAAGCTTGGACCGTTTTAGTTGTACCAAATACATTATTAAATATATTAAACTCCATCATTTTGAAGGATACTTTATAAATATTTGTGAAAATGTGTAATTTTAAAACAGTTTCAAGCTTTAGTTTCACAAACATTTTTTCAAGGGAGCTGAACAGACCCAGCAACACAGAGAAACCAGCGGATGAGAAACATCGTTCCCAACCTGATGACGAACAACTTGATATTGATACCATTGCTGCATCTGGAGACATAATATTTACTAACAATCTGGACCCTAGCACAGAGATTGAGTAAGAATCCTCTCACATACAGTTCTTTTCTATGATTTTTTTTATTTGAAGAAAACATAAATTTGGCAGCTGTAGAAATCAAAGTAGTTTTCCTTCCACTCTTTTTTAAATTTATTTTTTTGTATATTTGAATTCATGTTTTGTTGTATTATAATATTGTTTTCTTAGGAAACGTGACCAATCATCTTTACCAACCAAGAACTTTTTACCTAGAAGGTATGAACACCATCATAACTTACTGAAATTAGGTCAGCTATGTCTCGGTAGAGATACTGAAAGCATTCCCAGAATTGCAGGAATATGGACCTCAGAAAGAGCATGAAAGAGAGGCCAGCGGAAGACAACATGCGAAGAACCATAGAGGTAGAAATTAAAATCATGAACCAAATCTGGAGAATATATTAATGTTTACTGCATGCTGGGTAAAGTGGATGAAGTTTGCTGCTGCACTGAAAGAAACAGGTCCTGTCACTAAGAGTATCACATCCTGCCTGTGAGCATTCACCAAAAGATATCTTTTTCACATGTCACTAAGAGTATCACATCCTGCCTGTGAGCATTCACCAACATATCTCTGTCACATGTCACTAAGAGTATCACATCCATTCTGTAGAGGTCTATGGAACTGCTGTACTTTCAGTCATTGATTGTATTAGTACTGAGGTTCATTAACCTCATGGGTCTAAAGAACTGCTGTGGTATATGCAATAATTAATGTAAATGTGGCTCTTCTGCTTCATTTCATAATTTTCTTTAAGCTTAAAAATATTGTTTGAAGCTCTGGATAATTTTTCTTTGGTAGCAGGTTGCAGTGGTACTAATAATGTTTTGATGTGTATTGAAGCGGGGGGACCATTTGTCTTCATGACTGTAGTGCAATGTGAGGCTTCTCTGTAAGCTCATCAGCATGGGATCACAGTGATGATCGCAACCTCATTAGTCAGACTGTTTCCAGGAGTATAATAAGGGTCTTGGTCAGTATGTCTCACATGCCCCTGGCGAGAGGTGGAGTCTTGGTCAGTATGTCTCACATGCCCCTGGCGAGAGGTGGAGTCTTGGTCAGTATGTCTCACATGACCCTGGCGAGAGGTGGAGTCTTGGTCAGTATATTTCACCTGGCGCTGATGAGAGGTTGTATCTTGACCAGAATAACTAATAAGAGGTGGGGGTCTTGGTCAACATGTTTCATCTGACCCTTACATAAGTCTTGGCTCCTCTTAGCTTAAGCTACTATGTACTACAGTTTTCAGTGAAACTGCACTTTCTGCAATTTTTGAAAAAAAAGTTAGTCCTGAAAAAAATAGATGTAGTAACGCTTGTCTCTCAAGGGAAATGGATGTTTCATTCCCTTGCCTTGACACGTTCAAGTCAACTCAGCTGCAGAAGGGTAGTTGAATTACAATTAGTGAAAACAAGGCTGTATGAATGCATACTGGTCACCCCATTCCAGAAAAAACTATGACCTAGTTTATGATGGGATTCTGTGGCGAAGTGGTTAAGCCGTCGGCCTCGTGATCAGGTGGTGTGGGTTCGACTCCGAACTCCTTCATATTTTTTCACGGGTGTTTGGTGCGGAGTCCCCTGCATCTCATAGTCGCCCCTGGTCGTCTTGTCCTTGACTTGCCGCTGGTGTCAGGCAGCTCGAGACGAGAGAGTGAGGATAAAAAGTACCGCAGTTATTCCTTGCTAAAAATAGCGCTAGCAAAATTAATTATGCCATCATCGTCCACGATGGATGGCGACCTTTGCCTTTGTTGTGTATATGACAGTTTCAAAACTTTATCTGTGACAGTTGTATCTACTATTGAACTACCTCTATCTTTGTACTTTTGCAGCTAATTAAATATATTCAATCAATAAAATGAAATAAAAATCCATCATCTTCAAGTGGAGCATAACTCCTCAACAAATACTTGCCAAGTGTTCCTTTCATGTGTCATCATTTTCAGATCCTCCCATGACTTCCCTTCTCCATGAGTGTTTAGGTCTGCCCCTGCTTCTCTTGCCCTGAGGATTCCAGAACAGTGGCTGCCTTGTAATGCTATTAGCTGGTTTTCGTAGTGTATGTCCTATCCATTGTCATCGCCTTCTCTTCACGTCTAATCCCACTGGCATCTATCCGGTTCTATCACAGTTCTATATTAGTGACTTTATCATACCATTTTATTCCCTCAATTCGGTGCAAGGATATATTGATGAAAGCTTGGACCGTTTTAGTTGTACCAAATATATTATTAAATATATTAAACTCCATCATTTTGAAGGATACTTTATAAATATTTGTGAAAATGTGTAATTTTAAAACAACTTCAAGATTTAGTTTCACAAACATTTTTTCAAGGGAGCTGAACAGACCCAGCAACACAGAGAAACCAGCAGATGAGAAACATCGTTCCCAACCTGATGACGAACAACTTGATATTGATATCATTGCTGCGTCTGGAGACATAATATTGACTAACAATCTGGACCCTAGCACAGAGATTGAGTAAGAATCTTCTCACATAAGCTCTTTTCTATAATTTTTTTAATTTGAAGAAAACATAAATTTAGCAGCTGTAGAAATGAAAGTAGTTTTTCTTCCACTCTTTTAAAACTTTTTTGTGTGAATATTTGAATTCATGTTTTGTTGTATTATAATATTGTTTTCTGAGGAAACGTGACCAATCATCTTTACCAACCAAGAACTTTTTACCTAGAAGGTATGAACACCATCATAACTTACTGAAATTAGGTCAGCTATGTCTCGGTAGAGATACTGAAACCATTCCCAGAACTGCAGGAATATGGACCTCAGAAAGAGCATGAAAGAGAGGCCAGCGGAAGACAACTCAGCTAAGAACCATAGAGGTAGAAATTAAAATCATGAACCAAATCTGGAGAACCATATAAATGTTTACTGCATGCTGGGTAAAGTGGATGAAGTTTGCTGCTGGACTGAAAGAAACAGGTCCTGTCACTAAGAGTATCACATCGTGCCTGTGAGCATTCACCAACAGATATCTTTGTCACATGTCACTAAGAGTATCACATCCATCCTGCAGGTGTACACCAACAGATATCTCTGTCACACATCACAAAACAATATTAGAAAAGGAAAGGGACCTAGGGGTTATAATAAATCATACAGGTAAAGTGAGTGAGCAAATCCAGGTAGCAGGGAAAAAGGCAAATACAAAGTTAGGTACGATAAAAAGAAATATTAAACACAGGAACAAGGAAGTGATAGTCATACTGTATAAAGCAGAGGTGGCCAAACTACGGCACGTGGACTAGATCCGGCCCGCCAACCAGTTTTTACTGGCCCGCCAACTAGTTTTAGGCTGGCTTCTTACTGTTGATTGAAAATAACTGTATACTCTGCTAAAAAAAAATTGCAAAAGAGCACGCACAGGCACCAGAAGCAAAACCAAAATGAACGAATACCATCTCCCCACCTCCTAGAACACCACAAACTCTCTCCCTCTCTCTCTCTCTCTCATACCAATAGTGCTCTACTAGTTGTGCAGACAAAATGGAAATGTTAACGTCAAATCTCTGATCGTGCACATGGACAGGGGAAGACAGTATCTGTACCTACTTTGATAATGAGAAACTGAAAGCAATCACACATCTTTTCTGCGATCGGAAATCTCTGAGATCAAATGATCTTGCTTTGTCTTTAGAATCGGTATGAGAAAGTGATCGTGGGAGTAAGGTTGGATGGTAGGTACATTTCTGTAGGAAGGAGTTGAGGTGCACAGTTGACCTTGTGAAGTGTGTTAAGTATAAATCAGCCAGTGACATGTCCGTGCTTGTAGAATTTTGTCCATGTTTTCACGTATAAGAGTTTGCATTTGTAAACATGTTTTCTAAGTATAAAGTAGATTACCGCTGCTTTCTGTACGTGGTCATTATATATGCAAAACTAAATCTCAGAACATTATTTTTTAAGGATGTTATAGGTCCGGCCCCTTTACCATAATCTGACCCTCGGCCAACCTTAGCTTGACCACCACTGGTATAAAGCATTAGTAGGACCTAGATTGGAGTACTGTGTACAGGTGTGGAGTCCTTATTTTAGAGAGGATATAAACATGCTGGAAAGAACACAAAACAGTGACAAACTTGATAGTAGAGTTCCAGAATTATAGTTATGAGGAATGACTCAGAAAAACCGGCCTACAGCGTCTAGAAAAGAGAAGACTGCGAGGTGACCTAATACAGGTTTATTAGACAATCAAAGGAATGGATAAATTAGACTATAATACGTTTTTGAAAATACAACCACCTACAAGAACAAGAGGGCATAGCTACAAATTAACTAAAGAAAGGTCCAGATTAGATATTAACAAATACTTTTTTAGAAAGAAAAAGTTGTCACGTTTCATGTTGCATCTTGATTTTTGAAGCTGTAGTCTTTCATAGCGTTCATACAGATCGTGTCTGATTAGCATAGTGGTAGAGCACTCGCTTTTTGTGCTGTAATGAATATCTGACTTATTGCTACAGAAGGAAAGGCACTGAGGAAAGGAAGTGAGAAAAGTGAGAAAGGAGAAAAAAGGAAACCCACTCCACCTCATAAACAAGCTGTGGTCTGGAACAATGAAGTCTCTTACACTTCATCCTCGATAACAGTGTATCTTATGAGACTACATTTACCTTACAAATGACACAAGCCAGTTAATTGCACCACCCCATGATATCTAATGAAATAATAGAACTGATAAGATGTAGTTTAAATTGACAATGACATTATTCTATATAACTGGTTTCTCTACTTGTTTGTCTTTAAAAGGACACAAGAACTTGACAAGGAATGATCAACATCCAGGAATAGCAGTTGCTATGTTCTAGGAACCTACCTTTACAAGAAACTTGAATATCTTTTGAAACTTTGATTATTTCGGAGCTGAAAACATATAGCTCTGCTTTTTTTTATTTTTCAAATCTATCTGAAAGTGCAGTAGTCAAAATTATTTTTTTTTTGTAATTGACTCATTAAAATAGTAGTCTTCTTAATGGCTCTCCAATCCTAACCATATGGTCAACAAACAATCAGTTTGTATGGTTTTAGGTTTTTATTTTAGTTAATAGTAGTATTTGTTTAGTATAGGTTTAAGTGTTTTTAGTTAATAGTACTATTTGTTGGGTATCGCAGGTCTCCGTGGTGAAGTGGTCAAGCCGTATGTATTGTGTTCAGACGGTCGAGGTTCCTTTTCGAGCTGCGGCTGTCAGATCATGATGGCAATTTTTTCAGGAGTTCCCTGGGTTCATTGCTGGAGCTATGGAGTTCATGCTTTGTGCGATGCTCTCAGCAGGCGGCATATCGTTCTGCGGGGAGAGATCAAACCATATGGGGAGACCCGCGACGATGAAGTCGAGCCCTCGCCTTTAAACCATTAATTTGTTGGGTATGGTTTTTTTGTGTGTTAGTTAATAGTAGTATTTGTTGGTATGGTTTTTTGTTTTTTAATTAAAAGTAGTATTTGTTTAGTATGGGTTTTTGTTATTTTAGTTAATAGTAGCATTTGTTGGGCATGGTTTGTGTGATTTTGATCTGAGCCAAAAGTGTAGTGAATTACACTTTGATTGTAGCCAAACAGTCAAGAAACATTCAGTAAGTCTTAGTTTAATGTAAACCATTTTGGCTATGCATCTTTGGCAAGCCTAAAGATATGTTTGTTCGGTGTTACCACATGAATTTTATTTACTTTCACACTATCACATACGTTGGATGAAGAATGATATTGTATTATTGAATTAATTGTTACCAGCATTAAAAATAGACAGCTTCATTTTGCAGTGGATATTAAATGCTTTTGTATGTCTTACATCAATGCTTCCAAAAGTGGTGGTCTGCGGACCGGTGATACTTCTTGGACCTGTGCTGGTCTGCAATCCTTCAGTCACTGGTGTATAAAGAGCATCAAGAAACTAAACAAAACATGTAAACATTGTCTGGCTTGGGTCTCGGATTCAAACAATCTTTAAAAAACTTGGGTGTCTCTCGATCAAAACATGAAATTTGTCATATTTTAAAATAAAAACCAATTTTAACTCTTAAAGGACATAAGAAAGCTGTCAGTGTTCTTCTTGACATCCGCTTGATGCCAGAAAAACGCTCATATCATTAACAGCACATTGAACTAAATTTGTTTTGTTTTTTTTATTCTTTCTAAATTTTAATTGACATTACATGGTAAGGGAAGTAGTTCTTATATTTGCAATTTCAATTGGAAAAGCAGCGACGTGCATTGTGAGGAAAATCATGTTGAAAAACATTTGTCCTCTTTCAAATCAGTTTATCAAAAAAATGTGTAGCGAAACTAGCACTTCAAGATTGTCTAATAGTAGCTTGTTTTAATCTGTAGAAAAGGCTAGGGAGTTGTGTACTCTAGATGAATTTAGTGACAAGCATTCACATTTTTCTGATGTTGAATAGGAGTTAGTGTTAGACATAGAATATAATATTATTCAACCTACGCAGCCTACTGAATCTGATGGTGAAGATGAGAGGTGTTGTCCCAGCCAGGACCTAGTGCTGCTAAAAAGCAAAAACATTTGACATCAACAGAAAAATGAAGATGCAATATTTCTAAAGCAAACTCGAGAGAACAGGATAGCGAATGGGTTTAAGTACCAAACTACATCACCACTACTGACTGACTGAGACCCAGAACTCATTCAGATTGCTGCCAAAATGTGGTCGACCATGTGGAGGGAATGGAGACCTGCAACTCAGTGACACATCTACTCCATTTGACTGCTACCCAAAAATATTTTCTTGTAGATATTATTCATTTGTGGATTACTGTTATTCTGAAGTACACTAGACCAATCTGCATTACGTTTCAGTGGTTATTCATGGATTGGTGGCATTTTTGTGTGGGAAAAATAGTTTTTATTATTAAAAATGACGATATCATTATTAATAATTACTTGTAATATTTTATGAAATTCTACAAGACCATATTCATTTTCCTTTAATTTGATATATAACATGTTTGTCTTCCTTGGAAAATAATTGAGAACATTTTTATGGAAAGACTGCTTTTATAGAAAACATAATTCAGGCAAAACTAGTTATAAAATTATGGCACTTAAGAGTTAATAAAAATTGTTAATAATTGAAAAAAGGACAATAAACTAATAATTTAGGCAATGCTGAAATGGATATATTCCTGATGGTCTGTCACACTGAAAAGATTGATAACCACTCTGACATTATAATCATACTAGCTAGACATTGGTTACTGATGTACTGTGAAAATAGGGGAGAGAAGTCTTACCAATAGCAGTACAATTACCTGGTATTTATCTCCCCCAGCCATATATATATATATATTGTATATTACATTTTTTTTTTTTAAGTATCGTAGTAGATCTAAGCTTATTCTAAGGATGAGTGAGCTGTTCTCTTCCTTGCTGCCTTGCTTTCCATAACTGTAGATTGTGTACCTATATACTTGTACGCCAAAACTGGGTATTGAAATCAGACATCGTTCCCTGAAAGGTAATCACTTTAACCACTGTGCCAGTTCTTCGTCTTCATTCATTATAAATCTACCACTACCATAACCCTTAAAAGGACTTTGCAAGTGCCAAGATGTAGTCTGGCGAACAGAATGTGTTGTGTCGTGGTTTACAGCTTAACTGCGATATTTCTGACACATATGACCTCAGCAGGCATTTTTAATTACCAGGTTGCCTTCCCTCTTCAATCCTTCTATTTAGCCAGTCTGCTTTTTTGCAGCTTGTTATTCAGGATTACAGCATGGAGGTGTAGAAGGGTCTTGGCAGCTCTGGTTCACAGGCCCTGGTGCTAACAGTCAGCTATGGGTCGCTGACTGCTGCAGCTCATGCGCCGCTCTGCATCTTGATCCCACTGTGCCAGTAAATAATTTTGGAATTTTAAGTACATTTAATTTTGAATCAAATTGCACAAACATAAAAAAAAACCATTTTTATCAGACCAACCTTCACTAACCATGAAGTCTGATTCTGAAATGATATTTGTTCATTTACCACCTTTAGATTAACCAGTGCATACAAAACAACCACTACAGCAATTAGATCATGATTACTCAGAAGACACACAGTACACCAGACACGACTAAGATTTATGAACCAAGTCAGCCCATTTAGCATGATTGTCTTGCTGTAAGACGGAACATTCTAGAAAATTGAGTCAGCTTACCCCTACTTCAAAATCATGTTCTGGCCTTCACTTGATTAGCACCATTTTAGGGTGGGGATGGGTGACATGCAAAACTGTTAGTGGCAAGGTCCACAGCTCAAAGCACAAATTTATTTGTGTTGAGATTCATGATACAGTGAGGTAGAGCACATATTGGAAATATTAAAATATTTGTAATGAAGCTGATTGCATAGATCATTAGGGTGCATAACACAGTACAGCGCACTCTGTCTTTGAATACAAGGCAAACAGGAAAAAAATATACAATTTAAACTATAATAATTTAGGGACCACTTTAATAAGAAAATACTCAATTATTTGTACACATCATGAAAGATTACATGATGAGTTGAGCTAATGTATTAAAATGAATGTGCCTGTTGTTTAGTAACTAGCTGCCTTGAGCGATTAGCCCTTGGACACTAGGTAATAATGCTGGATATTTGCTTCCCATCCTAGGCAGAAATCAGTCAAGATCTAACCCTTTCCCAACTACAGAGGGAGAGATATACCCATGCCTGTAAATATTCAGACTAAGTCAATTACTGACCTAGTACCGAGGTCATATATTCTGTTTAAAGTTGTGAAATCATGAAAACATCACCTAACTTTTAATAAATATACCTTTTTTATACTCTGTTATCACATGATCAGTTCTGTAACATATCCTTAATATCAATAATGTATTTATTAATCATGTGAATTGTATCACCCGTTATAGAGGCCACATATGTATAGTAGGTCATCTATAATAGCATGCATGTTAAATGGCCTACTAAATGACTGGGAACTGCTTGTATAACCAATTTCCTTTAGCCTATTTTATCATTCAATATCCAAATCCATGATTCCCCCAAAATATGTTAAAGAGAGATTGTTTTTGTGAATAGTCTGGTCAGACACTGTGACTTGAGACTTTAAGTGAGGAACATTTGCGCTCTCATGAACTACACTCGCTCATCCTGAGCTAACTGGATCCAGTGGCAAGGTGTATTAGTTGAGACAACTGCGAGTAGCACGGGATGCAAATTAATTTTTCTCGGGCTCAGTCCCAGACTTACTAGGCTTGAGTAGGTAGCTTATTGGGTAGAAATTTAACAATTTTTCTAATTTTACCCGGACAGCAGCTAACAGCCAACTTGTTTGATTTTCAACTGTCAAGGCTTCTTGTACGTGCACAGTTTGGACACAGGACCTCCTAATTTTATCATCCATCTCCAGTAGGACTAGGTATCACCTTCCATTAAGACCATGTGATCATTGAAACTTATGGGATTTGTTGTTTTGGTTTATTTCTTGAGAGGCTTGTGCTCTCAGCTAAAACGACATCTCTCTGGGGGACATGCTCCACTAGGGGGACCCTCACACAAGGTCAAACACAGCCTTTGTCTGGGGTCATCACATCGTCCAACACAACGTTTCTCTGGGGTCCCTCACACAAGGTCAAACACAGCCTTTGTCTGGGGTCATCACATCGTCCAACACAACGTTTCTCTGGGGTCCCTCACACAAGGTCAAACACAGCCTTTGTCTGGGGTCATCACATCGTCCAACACAACGTTTCTCTGGGGTCCCTCACACAAGGTCAAACACAGCCTTTGTCTGGGGTCATCACATAGTCCAGCACAACCTTTCTCTGGGGTCCCTCACACAAGATCCAACACAACCTTTCTCTATGGTCCTTCACTCAAGGTCTAACACAACCTTTCTCTAGGATTCCCTCACACAGGATCCAACACAACCTTTCTCTAGGGTCCCTCACACAGGATCCAACACAACCTTTCTCTATGGTCCCTCACACAAGGTCTAACACAACCTTTCTCTAGGGTCCCTCACACAGGATCCAACACAACCTTTCTCTAGGGTCCCTTACACAGGATCCAACACAACCTTTCTCTAGGGTCCCTCACACATGATCCAACACAACCTTTCTCTATGGTCTCTCACACAGGGTCCAACACAACCTTTCTCTAGGGTCCCTCACACAGGATCCAATATAACCTTTCTCTAAGGTATCTCACACAAGGTCTAACACAACCTTTCTCTAGGGTCCCTCGCACAAAATCTAACACAACCTTTCTCTAGGGTCCCTCACACAGGATCCAACACAACCTTTCTCTAGGGGCCCTCACACAGGATCCAACACAACCTTTCTCTGGGGTCCCTCACACAGGATCCAACACAACCTTTCTCTATGGTCTCTCATACAAGGTCTAACACAACCTTTCTCTAGGGTCCCTCACACAGGATCCAACACAACCTTTCTCTATGGTCTCTCACACAAGGTCTAACACAACCTTTCTCTAGGGTCCCTCACATAAGGTCTAACACAACCTTTCTCTAGGGTTCCTCACACATGATCCAACCTTTCTCTAGGGTCCCTCACACAGGATCCAACACAACCTTTCTCTATTATCTTTCACACAAGGTCTAACACAACCTTTCTATATGGTCCCTCACACAAGGTCTAACACAACTTTTCTCTAGGGTCCCTCACACAGGATCCAACACAACCCTAAATCTCCAGACTACAAGATAAAGGTAGTCCTATGGGGGACACTGCTCTTGGGGATGAAGTGTTAGAAACTCAATTGTACATGTGTCCAGACTAAGATATTTGTATCCTAACTTTAATACATGATAATACTGGTAAAATATGGTTTCATATTGACTGTATATGTTATGGTGTTCTTTATTTATCAATGTGATATGAATGTTACTGGTGCATAACAGCAACTTGTATAATGTAGGATCTGGTATAGACTCATGACTAGGTTTTCCAGAACTGTGACTGCTGTGGCTTGTGTTAAATGTCATATCTTTCTTTTTGAATGCTTGCATAACATTGTGCAAGTTTGTGTCTACAGTGTAAACTAGGGATGTGCAACCTTTCTGTGGGTACCCACTGAAGGATTTGTTTATTTAGAAGATCTATACACCACCATGTGAATAAAGGAAAGGGTAAAACATATTTATTTGATATAAATTTATTTTTATTTTTGCAAATTATTTTTCTTTCAGGAATATTAATTACGTTTAGCAATTTAATATGTCAGAATTATATGTTCTTCGTTCTTGGATTTATATTTGAAATTGTTGCTGTGAGACCATCTTTAACTTATGGTTTGCGGCTTTGTTTGGTCTTAATCGTGGTGAAAGCAGAAAAGGAAATTTTGCCCAAAATGTTGACTTCCCCCTAATAACTTCTTGGTACCCTAAGATTGCACACAGCTGTTGTAAATCTTGCCAAATCAGCATAGCATTAAAACATGCATCTTCCAAATGGAGGGAATTTAAGAGATGTTTGAATACATTGTTATACAGTTTTATAGTAGTAGAATATAAGGTATCAAATATTGCTATACAGCTTCTTTCAGCACTTAATTCATAGATGTCAGCTCGTCTCAGTAGTAGCACCTTTCAGTCACGACTGGCTATAGGCTGATGCAACCTTTGAGTGGTGACTCTACTGAGTATTTGGTTGTCTTTCTCCTTGTGACCTTTTCACTTCACTTCTCAGTGATGCAAGAACTTCTTTTCACCCAGCATCAGGTTGCTCTTCAGGCTACATCTCCACTTAAAATGGTCTACAGCGTCTTCCCAGTATGTTCTTTTGCCATCTGCCAAATGTCCAAAGAAGATATATTTAGGAATGTGACCATCTTTAATGTGATGAACATGACCAAGCCATTACAGTCTTTGCTGCCCAAGGAGGGTGTACATTCTTGGGAGACAGTTGCAAACGTAACTTAACGTCTTTATACTGGTTTAGAAGACTATGTAGAGTCTGTATACAACCAGTTTCATTTACGTTACCTTGCTCTAAAAGCTATGCGCATCTAATTTATTCTTAAATGCATAAATTATCACTCCCACCACTACTTCCTGTGGCAATCTGTTCCAAGTATTCACCGCTCTCTGACAAAAAATATTTCCTAATATCTAATCTAGACCTTTGCTTAGGTAATTTGTAGCTATGCCCTCTTGTTCTTGTAGGTTGTTGTATTTTGAAAAGAACTTGTTATAGTCTAATTTATCCGTTCATTTGATTATCTTATACACCTGTATTAAGTCACCTCAAATTCTTTTTTCTAGACACTGTAGGCCGGTTTTTCTGAGTATTTCCTCATAACTGTAATTCTGGAATCCCACTATCAGCTTTGTAGCTCTTTTTTGTATCCTTTCCAGCATGTTTATATCCCCTCTACGATAAGGACTCCACACCTGTACACAGTACTCCAATCTAGGTCTAACTAATGCTTTATTCAGTTTGACTATCACTTCCTTGCTCCTATGTTTAATATTTCACTTTATCATAAATAACATAGCAGTCCTCTTTTGTGTAGACTGTGCCAAAGTTCTAATTGAGTAGATTAGCTGCCTCCCAATTCTCACTTATTATTTTTCCTCTGCTTGTCTATGAGAGTGCCTACTTTGTCTTTCATTCTTTGTTTATTTCTAACATAAGAAAAGAAGCTTTTACTATTGGTCCTCTGATCAAGTTTAAAAACAATTAAAGTCTATTTTTGCTGAGCTATGTTCTGCTTGTTCACATATTTTAAATATGTTTCTTTTGATTTACCTGCCTCTATATATTTTTTCCATGCTTTATTTTTAGCTAACGAGTCTCCTCTACTCGGTTTGTGGTTGGTTGTCAACGCCATTTTTATTGCAAAGTCACATTATTGTACAACAGTGAAATCCAACCAATCCTGTCTTCAAATTCACGGTCAGCTATGTAGCGAAATCATAGCACAATCAATGACGATCTGTGAAATCTTGCTAACTGATCACTCGGTACACACTAGATCTATTGTAATGTTACTTTCTACACCACACAATGTTGGTATTAACTACCACCATTGAAAAAAATTCACACCTTGTCGCGGTACAGGTAATACTGAACCTAGACCACGTGTGATGTCCTAGAAAGTCAGTTTTGCAACACGATCACGATGATGACAGTGATAATCCTTAAAAACTGACTAACCGATGACTTCCGAGGAACTAGCTACTTGCTGTCTTTGTTATTTCGCTTCTAACTACACCACAAATGCCAGTATTAATTACAAACAACGGCGAAATTGTCTGAGAAAATGTAATCCTTGTCCGCCATTCACAATCCCTCCATACACCCCTCCATGTAATTTCAAGAAGGGATCACAGGCAATGTAGGTGGAAGGCATTGACCCTTTGCTGTTGTTTGACATAAGTTGCCCAAGTTTCACTACTATATAGGAACATACTGATGACACATGCATTGTAAACCACGGCCTTGGTTTCCATTAACAGTTACTAAAAATGTGTATGTGTTTTAGGGCACTATTTTTAGTGAATGCACAGAGTACAAAAGGATGGACACTGTTTTATGGTAAACTTAGAAGTTATTGTTTATATGTCTGAAAATATCTCTTTCAGAAAGTTCAAATCAAATTCTGTATCTGTAACAAAGGATGATTATAATATATATATATCTGTGCATTAAAGGTATTGCCCATAGCAAGCGATATATGTAATAAAGGATGCGGTAAACCATGCAGACAAGGCAAAACATAGATGGGCAGGTCACATGTTGTGACGTAACGATGGTCGATGGAGCACAGCGACAGCAGTCTGGTACCCCCGATGTAAGTAGAGACCACGTGGAAGACCTACAAAGCGTTGGTCAGACTCCCATGCCATTTGCTGCAACATCCGAGATGCCTCTAGAGGAGCACTCACCACTTCCATGGCTTAAGACAGGGTCCACTGGAGACGGAGTTGGGACCCTCAGCTACGCCAAGATCTAGCTACATCAAGATCTAGATATGTTGAAATAACTTTCTTGTAATTGCTTTTATTTGTGGGTTTTCCTTGGACATTGCTTCATTTTATTTACAAGTGAGGCATGATTCATAATAATTTGAGGTATTGTTGGATGTTTTATTGAATATTGTTTATTTATTATAAAATTCCATGCATGTTATGTTAGTGAAACGTAATTTTGTTTCATGATTAATTTATATTATTCATTGTTAGATTATTGTCATGTACGTGTATTTTTTTAAACAGTAAACCCATGGGTGAAAGTGAAATGTTCACTCTTGTGAATATAATTTTTGGGCAAATATTTCTTTTTTTTTTTCAAACTCAGTAAGGCTTCTAAACTCTGGGAGTGTGCAATACCAAGTGTTGGAAAGTCATCTAACCAAGAGGGGGTTAAACAAGTCTATAGGTTACTATATAATCTAATTTTATTACTTGGCGTGAGAGAGAGAGGGGGGGGGGGGAAGGGAGAGAGAGAGAAAAAGAAAAAAACAGGCAGGTATAAACTAGTCAGTGCTGGAAAGAGGTCACAATACCTCAAGATATGAGAGTTGCACAGATTATAACATTATACAAAAACAAAGGTGAAATAAGTGTCTGTAATAGCTATCGAGGTGTATCTCTGCTTAGTGTTGTAGGCAAAGTCTTCGCCAGAGTATTATTACTAAGACTACAGAAATTGGCTGAGTGTGTATATCAGTGTTGATTCAGGTCTGGAAGATAACGATCGACATGATTTTCTCTCTTCGACAACTTCAAGAAAAGTCATGTGAGCAGAACCAGCTCTTTTATGTTGCCTTCATTGACCTGACAAAGGCATTTGATTTGGTTAGTAGGGATGGCCTCTTCAAAATCCTCTCTAAAATAGGCTGCCCAAACAAACTGATGCAACTAATAATATCGTTAATGAGAGCATGACAGGAACAGTCCAATTTGACGGTAGCATATCACAACCATTTGGAATTCTAAGTGGTGCTAATTATGAACTGGCAGCTGTGCATCAATTCACATACCTGGGGTCCCTAATCAATAACAAGCTCTCTCTAGATCCAGAAATAGATAGTCGAATTGGCAAAGCTGCTGCTACATTTGCTCGCCTCATAACGCGTGTTTGGAAAAACCAGAAGCTGACAATTAAAACCAAGGCTATGGTATACAATGCATGTGTTGTAATCACACTTCTATATGACAGTGAGACTTGGAAAACTTGTGCCAAACAAGAGCACAGACTTAACACCTTCGACCTACAGCGTCTGCGATCCATTCTTGGAATTACAAGGAGGGACAGAGTGACAAATGATGAGGTGTACTCTCGCACTGGTCTTCCAAGCATGAACACTCTACTTAGACAGTGAAGACTACGATGGCTTGGTCATGTTCGTCGCATGGAAGATGGCCGCATTCCCAAAGATATTCTCTATGGACAGTTGGCGAAAGGCACGAGAACAGTCGCCCGACCACAGTTGAAGTTCAAAGATGTGTGCAAGAGTGATGTGAAGGTCCTGGACACGAATCTGACATTTTTGGAAGAAGAAGCTGCAGACCGATCCAGGTGGAGATGCACTCTGAATGGCCAGCTCACGCTTGGTGAAGCAAAGCTCTTGCAACACAGAGAAGTGAAAAGACAACGCCGCAAGGAGAAAGTTCCAACTCCAAGTCATATCATCCTAGTCATGACTGAAAGGGGCCACAACTACTACAACATAGAGCTCACTGATGTCATCTAAGTACTACAACATAGCTCTCACTGATGTCATCTAAGTACTACAACATAGCGCTCACTGATGTCATCTAAGTACTACAACATAGCTCTCACGGATGTCATCTAAGTACTACAACATAGCACTCACTGATGTCATCTAAGTACTACAACATAGTGCTCACTGATGTCATCTAAGTACTACAACATAGCTCTCACGGATGTCATCTAAGTACTACAACATAGCACTCACTGATGTCATCTAAGTACTACAACATAGTTTCTCATTGTTTCATTCTCTAGCTACTCTAGTTGTAATGTCTAGTTGGGGTGTCTAGTTGGGATGGTGTCTAGTTGGGGTGATGTCTAGTTGGGGTGTCTAGTTGAGGGATCTAGTTGGGGTGACTAGTTAGGGTGTGTAGTTGGGATGGTGTCTAGTAGGGGGGTCTAGTTGTGGTGACTAGTTGGGGTATTTAGTTGGGATGGTGTCTAGTTGGGGTGATGTCTAGTTGGGGCGTCTAGTTGAGGGATCTAGTTGGGGTGACTAGTTAGGGTGTGTAGTTGGTCGGGTCTCTAGCTGAGGGGTCTAGTTGGGGTGTCTAGTTGATGTGGTGTCTAGTTGGAATGTCTAGTTGGGGTCTTTAGTTGAGGTGTCTTATTGGCCAAATCCCCTAACTCATTTCTTTCATTGCACCATGGCACATCCATCACCTGGAGATCTGTGATTCCAATCTGAATTGCCGATTCCTTCACGTTGTACTTATATGGTTTCAGCATGGTTATAATATATGTGTCTTTACAACTGTTATTGTTACTTTGTTTATTAACTGCCCTAGGAGTTTCTATTTGTTTGATTACTTTGTAGTGTCACCATTTTAGTTTGTGGAATGTATTTCCGCTGTTGCCTTTATTAATGATATTAATGGTTTTGGTATTTCGCTGCATTTCATAAGTAACTTGTTATATCAGATTAACTGCTGTGGATTTAAACCAATAACTTTACTCTGACCGAAGAATCCGTGTTTGCCAAGTTTGTGGAATATTTTTTATTATCATTGTATACACAATTTCTGTATATGTAAGATTAGATACCTTTATGTATGTTAAACTTTTGAAAAAACATATTTGTTCTGGAAATCTAAAAAGTTTTAATTTAATTATACATTATCATGTAATTTAAGTTGAATTACTGTTGTTTCCTGTTAAATGTGAATTAATTTTTTCTGAGTTCATTTATGTTAGATTTGCATTTATTATAGCTTTTTGTTGAAATTATATTGACAAGACCAGATCTTGCTATGAAGCATGTCATAACAGGCGACTTTGTAGGGTTGTGTAGGGAACCCTGCAAAGTTATCAACATGCCCCAGACACATCACTCACATGCTGAGTAATACATTAAATTCTCACAGACTCCGTCCCAAAAACAGCAGAGTACTCAACTCTCCTCAAGGAGCCTGCAGGGACCTTGGTCGACACACTTACCATGAAACCACAAGACATCACCACTTCATCCCCAGATATTGGAAGTTCAATGAAAATTGAAACTTGGGGTCTTTTTTTGCTGTAGCACATGGAAAATGGCAGTGGTAGATCGACACAACAATCACTGATGCCTAAGCAAACATTTTATTATTATTATTATTTCCTTTGGTATAGGAGGAAGCAAAGAAGACAAGTTAACTTGATGTGAGTTATGTTTGTGGCATTTGAAATCTGAGCCATTATTTTTTTTTTAAATCATACTTACCTTGGTTTGGTCAATAGATCAAAGAATTTAAATTTCAAACCAAACCGCACATGAGAATAAGTTGTATTTTTTTACATTCATAGCCAATCTATACCAGGATGTACATAGCAGGTGAAATTGTACCTTCTTATATTTATGTGCAATAGGGAACAAAATATATTATTATCAACTTAAGAAGCTCAATGGCATTGATTGGATTCAAAGATTAATACTAAAATACTTGGTGAACTGTGTTGAACACGTAGAAAATTATTTGAAGTCTATATAAGTCCAATGGTAATTGTTTAAAGTAAATGATAAAATGGTTTGTGTGATGTGCACAAAAATGAAACAAATTAGGTTAAGGGTTCATTAAACTTCTTCTTCATTTCTGTCAGTATACCATTTTCAGATAGATACTTTGTTATTTTTAATAATTCTTTTGGTATTTCTTTGGTTTGTATGTTATCTGTATTTCATTGTCCATTTAGAAAAAAATGTAAAACTAACATACATGTCACTTGGTCTTACATTTTGTAACCAGAAAAATACTGTGTCAAATATATATACCTGAAATTGTTTTGGTCTCTGATTGTTATCATACCTAATACAACTCTGGATAATTCTGAACTTTTCATGTGTTTATGTTATGATGTCAAATGATAAAGGATATATATGTGTTGTACTTAGTGCATGCCTATTTGATTTGATTTGATCTTATTTGTTTAGCTAATTGCTTTGTATAATTATTATGTAATTTACAGGAGAACAGAATCTCCTACTACCACGCCCTGAAAGAGCATAAGTAGCAGAATGTAGTCAAGAGAACGGAATGCGTTGTGTTGTAGTTTACAGCTTGGCAGCGATATTTGCACCTTTCAGTCCAACACATCCAACTTCAGCAAGCATTTTTTGAGTACCTTCCTTCTTCGCTCCCTTCTCTTTAGCCAGTCTGCTCTGCTGCAGCCTGTTATCCAGGATCACCGCGTGGAGGTGTAGAAGGGTCATGGCAGCTATGGTTCGCTGGCCCTGACACTAGCAGTCAGCTATGATTCGCTGACCACTGCTGCTCAGCATCTTGATCTTGATTTATGTATTTATTCAATGAAAACAATGTAGATGAAAACATATTTAAACATTTTTTTGGCGTTCGCCTTATTTCTCCATTCCTCGAGGCGGTATGCGTTGCATTATGTTTTTATATTGTGCTTGTCAGCCCAATGCATTCTACTTCGGCATGCATTTTCTAAGGGTTTGTTTCTCCGGGGTAACGGCCGGTGCTGTGATGGGGATTGAACCCAGCGCCTTCGGTTTGTGAGCCATGTCACTTAACCACTTGCCCACGCTGTCCCCGATAAAAACATATATAGGTAATGGCTCAGTGAATCAACTGGGACAAAACACCTGTGTTATGATGCAGTCTGATTTATTTATTTCAGTAATAAAAACAATGCAAATACAAACAGTTAATATAAAGGTCAAAGTGCACATACACATCTGTTACTGTGTTACTATGGCTATCTTGACCATTAGCATCGACTGGACTATTTGTTTTTGTAGCATTGAATGAAAGTGGAATTTCTTTCATTGCTGTGAATCTTGAAGATTCTGCCTGACAGACATGACATGACAGCAGGACATGTACCTCAGGACTGCTCCAGCACACAGATATGATAAGTATGTGGCCCATGCCCACTCCGCATGAGGAGAAACTTTACAGCGGAATTGAGACCATGAAAAAGATGGCAGACTTTATTAGGGATTCCGTAGTCCCAGTCTAAATGAGCAAGGATCACAGAAGAAGAAGAAGAAACTTGCTATAAGTATGGGTGATGTTGTTCATATTCAATGATTCCCTTCCTTGCTTCTGTTGACCTCAAAAGGGTTGGAGCAAAAGGGTAATCAATGGTCAGATAAAACATACTGATCAGACAATCTTAGTCAGGCCCAGGTGAAACATACTGATCAGACTATGTTAGTCAGGCCCAGGTAAAACATACTGATCAATACCTCATGTTCTCATTGGTTTTTCTGGTAACAGTCTGTGTCACAGCAGTCTGGCCAGTGAGGTGGGGATCGACACTGTAATCTCTAAAGTGGTGAACTTGCTGAGGAGTCTTATATTACACTTCAGCCAGGATGATCAATGTCAACTTTGACAAATATGCTTGAGTATGTAAGAAGAGCCACTGTAACCTGCTATCACTCAGTATGAGTATCTTCAGACAACAACAACAATCTAAAAAAGGGGACGTCTTCTGTCCAGTAGTATTAATATAGAAGAAGTTGCTGCTGTTTTTAATCAAGGAAAATTGATTTACAGGAATGCTATCTTTTTTAAAACATACCAGACAAGAACATGAGCCTTAAATCAAAACTGACTTTAATGTATACAATGCTCACCTCGGTATACCTCTACGCGTGTGAGACTTGGACTCTGACGGCTGCACCAGAACGTAAAATTTGCGCAATGGAAATGCAAAGAATTCTTGACATCTCATATCTGATCGCGTTACAAATGAGAGTGTTCTTGAAATTGTTAGGAAGGAGTTAGGCCAGTATAAAAACCTACTGACTAAAGTAAAAACATGAAAATTGACATGGTATGGATATATATCACAATTGGTGGGGCTGACCAAGACAGTCCTGCAAGGTACTGTATGTAGGAGAGGGAGACCAAAAAAGAGATGGGAGGACAATATAAAAAAGTGGATGAAAAGGTCTATAGCTGAAACTAATACCCTGGCAAACAATCGAGACGTATGGCGTGAACTGGTTCGACAAACTGCAATAACGGTGCCTCAACGGCCTTCTAGGTTACGGAACTGATGATGATGACCAGGTATTGTTGTGTTATGTTGATAATAGATGAGAACTAACATGATTAAACAAAGAATTAAAGTATTCCAATAGATCTTGTCCAGATTAGATATTAGGAAATATTTTTTTAGTCAGAGAGTGGTGAATGCTTGAAATGCATTGCCACAGGAAGTGGTGGAGGCAGGGACAATTAATGCATTTAGGAATAGATTGTATGCACATAGCTTTTAGAGTAAGGAAATGCAAATATATACAGACTCTGCAGAGTCTTCTAAACCAGTATAAAGACGTTGTTTAGAGAAAATAAACTGCAATACTTGTAATCTACAGAAAACAAACAAACCAAATGTTGATATGTCAAGAAATCAATGACCAGCTCACACAAAGAACTGATCCATTTCAGATGATCTTTTTCCTTGTTATGTCCCTTTGCACCCTAGATTAAGTCTAGATAATTTCATTTCCTTTGTTTACTGAACTAGAGTGAGCTGGTAACTTCTTTATATTGGTTTAGAAGACTCTGCAGTGTCTGTATACAACCAGTTTCTTTTACTCCATTTCCTTGAGGAGATAAGACTAACGTCTGGTCAGACAAAACATACTGATTGCACATGTTAATCAGAGTTGGAAAGAGGCATCATACCTCAAGATATGAGTGATTAAAAGATTGTCACACTATACACAAATAAAAATGACAGAAGTTGCTGCCATAATTACAGAGGCATCTCACTGCTCGGTGTTGTTGGCAAAGTCTTACTGCGGCTACGCAGACTGTCTGAGCGTGTGTACATAGAGTCACAATATGGATTCCGATCTGGAAGATCAACAAGTGACATAATCTTTTCTCTATGGCAGCTACAAGATAGGCACACGAGCAGGACAAGCCTTTCTAAGTCTTATTTATCGATGGGACAAAAGCATTCGATTTAGTTTGCTGGGGTGGATTCCTCAAAAGTCTCTAAATAAAATAGGCTGCCCCAACAAACTGCTGTATCTAATAGAGTAATTTCATGATTATATGGAATGAACAATCCAATTCGACGGTAATACATCACAGCCTTTGAGTATCCAATGTAGTGTTAAACAAGGCTGTGTCCTATCTCCGACACTATTTGGAATCTTCTTTGCACTGCTGCTCAACCACTCATTTGGTAATGCAACAGAAGGGAATTGCCTTCGCACTAGATGAGATGGCCGTCTGTTTAATCTTGCGAGACTCAAAGCTAACACCAAGATCAGGGAAGTTACTGTCAAGGACGTGTTAATTGCTGGTGACGCTGCAATTGTCACTCACAGTCTGGATGAACTCCGGAGATTGATAGATCGCTTCTCCCAGGCGTGCACAGATTTCGGCTTCACAATAAACAAGAATAGTACAAATGTGCTGGGACAAGACATATATACCACCCAACCATCACTATTGACAACTATGAAATGGCAACTGTGAACGCGTTCACTTACCTGGGGTCCCTCATCAATGATATGCTCTCCCTAGACCAGAAAATAGACAATCCCATTGGCAGAGCTGCTACCATATTTTCTCGTCTTACAACACGTGTCTGGAAAAACCCCAAACTTACAGCCAAGACCATGGTCTGCAATGCTTGTGTCGCCAGTACACTTCAATATGGTAGCGCAACGTGGACAGCCTATGCCAAACAAGAGCAAAGACTCAATACCTTTGACCTGAAATGTCTTTGGCGTGTCATGAAGAGACATGATGACAGAGGTGCATTCTCGCACAGGTCTTTCAAGCATCTAAACCCTCCTTCACCAACAAAGAATGCGATGGCTATGTCATGTTTGTCGCATTGAAGATGGTCGCATCCCCAAAGATGTTCTCTATGGACAGCTGGTATGTGGTAAAAGAACAGCTGCGATTCAAAGACGCATGTAAGCGGGACAAGGAGGCATGGATATGAATCTGACATCTTCGAAATACATAGTTGCAGACCGATTCAAATGTAGGTACAACCTGAAGAGCAACATCAGACTCGGCGAAATTTGGGATCAAGATGCTGAGCAGCGCATGAGCTGCGGTGGTCAGCGACCCATAGCTGACTGCTAGCGTCAGGGCCCTTCTACACCTCCACGCGGTGATCCTGGATAACAGGCTGCAGCAGGGCAGACTGGCTAAGGAGAAGGAATCGAAGAGGGAATGCTAACCCGGTACTCAAAAAATGATTGCTGAAGTCGGATGTGTTGGACCGAAAGGTGCAAATATCGCAGTCAAGCTGTAAACTACGACACAACGCATTCCGTTCTCTGAACTACATTCTGCTACTTAAGCCCTTTCATGGTTTGGTAGCGGGAGATTGAGAACGGAAGAAGAAGAATCTGTGTATGTCCTTCACGCTGGAATTACGATGACCGTCCAAATGCGTGTTGTACATTATCTCTCCATCTCATTGGCGGGGGCCGTTGTACATTATCTCTCCATCTCATTGGCGGGGGCCGTTGTACATTATCTCTCCATCTCATTGGCGGGGGCCGTTGTACATTATCTCTCCATCTCATTGGCGGGGGCCGTTGTACATTATCTCTCCATCTCATTGGCGGGGGCCGTTGTACATTATCTCTCCATCTCATTGGCGGGGGCCGTTGTACATTATCTCTCCATCTCATTGGCGGGGGCCATTGTACATTATCTCTCCATCTCATTGGCGGGGGCCGTTGTACATTATCTCTCCATCTCATTGGCGGGGGCCGTTGTACATTATCTCTCCATCTCATTGGCGGGGGCCGTTGTACATTATCTCTCCATCTCATTGGCGGGGGCCGTTGTACATTATCTCTCCATCTCATTGGCGGGGGCCGTTGTACATTATCTCTCCATCTCATTGGCGGGGGCCGTTGTACATTATCTCTCCATCTCATTGGCGGGGGCCGTTGTACATTATCTCTCCATCTCATTGGCGGGGGCCGTTGTACATTATCTCTCCATCTCATTGGCGGGGGCCGTTGTACATTATCTCTCCATCTCATTGGCGGGGGCCGTTGTACATTATCTCTCCATCTCATTGGCGGGGGCCGTTGTACATTATCTCTCCATCTCATTGGCGGGGGCCGTTGTACATTATCTCTCCATCTCATTGGCGGGGGCCGTTGTACATTATCTCTCCATCTCATTGGCGGGGGCCGTTGTACATTATCTCTCCATCTCATTGGCCGTTGTAGTTTTATGGCCACCATAATGACACCCTTCTCGCCTATCTACCGTCAGTCACGTGGACCACATGCCGACCCATCTGTACTTTCGCATTGACGCAGAGTCGATGACATCAAGGAACTCTTGTTTGGTCGCGGGTGTTGGCATTTCGGATGTGGTCTGTGGTCTCTAAGGTAGAAAGATATTTTGGATTCATCGCTAAATTGCACTTTCGGCAATACGAAGCTTCTGTGCATCTTAATTACGTAGACTCCAAACATCACGCCAATATTTATATATATATATAGGACATCACAGGACCACTGATATAAGTGGACAGAATATGACATTAATATATGGCACAATAGAGCTACTGATATAGTAGGCCAGTAATACGGACGAACTAGGAGGACACTAGGACCACTGATATAAGTGGACAGAATATGACATTAATATATGGCACAATAGAACTACTGATATAGTAGGCCAGTAATACGGACGAACTAGGAGAACACTAGGACCACTGATATAAGTGGACAGAATATGACATTAATATATGACACAATAGAACTACTGATATAGTAGGCCAGTAATACGGACGAACTAGGAGAACACTAGGACCACTGATATAAGTGGACAGAATGTGACATTAATATATGACACAATAGAACTACTGATATAGTAGGCCAGTAATACGGACGAACTAGGAGGACACTAGCACCACTTCTTCTTCGTTGTTGTTCGTTCTCAACTAAATCCTAAAAAGGACTTTACCAGTAGCAGGACGTAGTCCGAGAATGGGATGCGTTGTGCCGTAATTTACAACTTGACTGCGATATTTGCACCTTTCGGTCCGACACATCCAACTTCAGCATGATAGGACCACCGATATAAGAGGGCATGAAAGGACAACCCATGCAATAGCAAGCAAAATGTTTAAACGTAGGCTTCCTGAAGGAGGTCAACTGTAGGGTGGGCACTATACTCCAGCTGGATTGAGAACGTGACACGCCGTATGGCCACATAGGGCTGACAACCTTATCAAAGTGCTATTAAATCACTAGTTCTAGAGCGTATTACTTGTGTGGTACAGATTACCTGTAAACAGAATATCTGCGTAGGTGGTTGCCAGGTTTAAATTGGCGGGAAAAATGGAGGTCTGACGATATACATGGAAAGTGGAAACTAAATGTGCAAAGAATGTTAACAGACAATCAAAAGAACATAAATGTTTTATTTTCTTTGTTTGGGGTGGTGAGGGTGTAAATAAACATCAAGATAATATTAAATCGTTCATTTCGTCAACATAAAAAACAAGATAACAAGAATTCAATAAACGTGGTATATATGTGGTATACGTACATAAAAAAGGGAGGGGGGATGGGGCGGCAAAATGTAAACAAATAGAAATACAAATATAAACGTGGAATGTTTATAAATGAAAGACAAATAAACATATAATTAAATTCATAGTTGTTATACTAAGCAACCAGTAGACGGCGTGGGCTAGTGGTTAAGTGGCACGGCTCACAACCCGAAGGTGCTGGGTTCGATCACAGCACCGGCCGTTACCCCGGGGAAGCAAACCCTTAGTAAAATGCAGGAGGAAGCAGACCCTTACATAAAATGCATGCTGAAGTCGGATGCACTGGGCCGACAGGCGCAAAATAAAAACACAGTGCAACGCACACCGCCTTGGGGATTAGAAAAATAAGGCGAACGAAAATTTAAAATTAAAAAAAAAAAAATACTAAGCAACCCAAGGGGAGTTAACTCTTAATAGTTCTTAGGTGTCGTCTTAAGGTTGCTCTTCTAACATCCCGAGACGTAATTGAGTAGGTCGTCTGGGGTCTATCTGGCTGCAGTGCAATGCAAGGTTCCTCAGTAAGCTCAACCCACTGAAAGATTCAAGTGTCGAGCTCCCCATTGTTGGCTAGACTGCTGTGTAAGAGTGAGTCCAAGAGCACGAACGTGGACGTGAGGTGAGGTCTTGATCAGCATGTTTCACCTGACCTTGATTACACATCGATAACACCTTTATCGCTATGTCTCCCCTTGATCATTATATCTCACCTGCCCCTGCTTACTCTTCGCTCCAACCTAGACCACAATGTCTGACCTGACCCTGATTACTCTTTTCTCCCACCTTGACCATAATGTCTCTCTGTCCTTGATTACTCTTCTCTCCCACCTTGACCACAATGTCTTACCTGACCCTGATTACTCTTCTCTCCCACCTTGACCACAATGTCTTACCTGACCCTGATTACTCTTCTCTCCCACCTTTACCATAATGTGTCACCAGTCCTTGATTATTCTTCTCTCCCACCTTGATCATTACGTCTCGTCCTAAGCATTATGTCTCATCTGCCCCTGATTAATCTTCGCTCTGCCTTGATCAGTATGTCTCATCTTCCGTCCTCCACATCAATATACCCTTTACAGGGAGCTTACTCGGAACACTGTGTCTTCTAGTAATCATTGCTTTTGTTACAATTTAGTTTACGTAATGAAGTTGCTAACTCCATTGACAAGTCTATATAGTTGCCTCGCGTCCGGTTTTTCTGAGTCTTTCCTCATAACTGTAATTCTGGAATCCCACTATCAGCTTTGTCGCTCTTTTTTGTATTCTTTCCAGCATGTTTATATCCACTCTATGATAAGGACTCCACACCTGTACACAGTACTCCAATCTAGGTCTAACTAATGCTTTATACAGTTTGACTATCACTTCCTTGCTCCTATGTTTAATATTTCTTTTTATCATACCTTAAATTGCATTTGCCTCTTTCACTGCTACCTGAACTTGCTCACTCATCTTACCTGTATGATCTATAACCCCTGTGTCCCTTTCCTTATCTTTCTAATATTCTCTCCCATTCTGTAATTATGTTTCACCTTGACATGAGAGAAGAATTACGTCATACTCCATCATTCAAAGTCCTTATTTGGATACATTATTGAAAAACTATAAGCCCTACTGGAATGATGAGTTGCAGAAAGCGGAAGATGCAGTAACAAATGCTAGGAACATGGCAGAGCGAGAACAATCTATGGAGGCAAACATCGCCCTCAAAGCCGCCACGGCGAAATACAAATACACTCTCAAGCAAACAGCAAGAGAAAGCTAGAAAAACAAAACGAAAAGCCTAAACCTGGACAAAAGGGGAACAAGCTATGGAAGCTAGTCAGAGCCATGAACGACGAAACCCCGTCAAACAAACAAATTACCATCAAGCAGGGCGAAAACTTGCTCACCGGTAAGAAAGCCGCAAACGCTTTCGTCGATCACTATGCCAGAGCAAACCACATCGAGGTCCCTGTAGATAGGCACACATACATTAGTGAAGAGCTAAAGAGGCACGACAACATCAATACGGCACATGAAGAGCACATGATGGCCAAATTAACAATGAGCGAAATGGAAGAGGCTATGAAAAGGAAATCTCCCGGAAAAGACGGGATAACAAACGAAATGCTGATGGGGCTGGGCCAAACAGCGAAGAGGAAACTGCTATTGGTCCTGAACCAAAGCTGGAAAAGGGGAATCGTACCCCAGGCATGGAAAGACGCAGTACTAGTACCAGTACCAAAAACAGGAAAGGACAAAACAGATCCAAATGGATACAGGCCCATCAGCCTACTGAGCTGTGTCGGCAAGCTGATGGAACGTATGATAAACACCAGACTGATGTGGCATCTGGAAGAAAAACGAATACTAATTCCACAGCAAGCCGGCTTTAGACAGCACAGATCCACTGAGGATCAGGTCATCCTCATAGCCCAGGAAATAGAAGATGCCTACCAGGCACAGGAACACACAGTAGCTGTTTGGGTGGATCTGGAAAAGGCATTTGACAAAGTCTGGAAAGACGGACTTAGAGTCAAGCTAAGAAGAAGTGATGTTTGTGGGAAAATGTACAAGTGGATCAACCACTACCTCAAACAAAGAACGGCCAGAGTCCAAGTACAAGGGCAGATGAGCAAAAAGGTGACACTCGAGCAGGGAGTACACCAAGGGGGAGTATTGTCACCCACACTCTTCCTGGTATATATAAACGATATTACAGAGAATATACCAAGAAGAGTCCATAGCTCAATGTTTGCAGACGATCTGGCTATGTGGACCTCTGAAAAGAATCTCACCATAGCAAGAAATCGGATGCAGACGGCCCTAACATCGCTGGAAGAGTGGGCGAACTCATGGCTGGTCAAAATAAACCAGGAGAAAACCACATGCACAATATTCTCGCTTTCAACAAAACCCCAAAATACCAAATTAAGTCTAAATGGCAAATTCCTGCAGCCAAACGACAACCCAACCTATCTGGGAGTCACATTTGATCGGCGCATGACATGGAAAAGTCAGATCGAGAGAAACCGAATGAGAGCCAGAGAAAGAATGGCAATCATGAGGAAACTTGCTGGCACAAGCTGGGGAGCAGACGAAGGCATACTAAAGAAACTGTACACTGGAAGAGTGAGACCAGTTCTCGAGTATGGCATTGCGGCATGGACAACAGCAGCAAAGGCGAACTTCGATAAAGTTAGCAAACTTCAAAACCAAGCCATGAGAGTTATAACAGGAGGCATGAAGTCAACGCCAATTGTAGAACTTGAAAAGATTACAAAACTGCAATCCATGACCGATAGAAGAGACTGCAGAGCCCAGCTGCAGTCAGAGAAACTCCGAAGACTGACTGACCATCTAATGCACCAGAGACTAAACAATTTGGGAAATGGGAAACTAAAGCGGAGAAACTTTGCAGAAATAGCCAAAGCAAAGATGCACGAAGATCCCATAAACGCACTAACAACACCAAAACCCATCACTACTGTACGAAAACCTACCTGGAGGCAGGATATATTTCCAGAGGTGGTAGAAAATATACCAGGTATTGGAAACAAAAACTGCCAGACTGAAAAAGAAAGGAGATATACTACCCTAAGCTTCATATCGAAAAGCGACCCAAGCATGGACTGGACCCATGCATACACCGACGGTTCTGTAACAAACACTACACAGAACGGAGGGGCAGGAGCATTCCTGAACCTACCAAATGGCAGACAAATAACACTGTCAATCGCTACTGGTAAGTACACAAGCAATTTCAAAGCGGAGGCAGAGGCACTGAGGGCGGCAGTGGAAGAAATGGTGACACACAATGAAAATGAAAGCCATATAGTCCTGCTTACAGATGCTCTCGCCATAGTCACAGCGCTAAAAAGTAAGAAAAACACTGAGCTTAATGACTTAAGAGCAGCGCTCTGCAAACTGTGCCAGTAGTCCGCACCAAAAAGGGTAGTGGTACAGTGGGTCCCATCACACAGCAACATCCAAGGCAACGAGGAGGCAGACAGACTGGCAAAAGAAGGTGCAAGACTACCACAAACAGATACTAGTATGACGTACGAAGAGTCAAAACGGCTTATCAAAGCCAGATACATGACCAAATGGGAAACCGAACATACTGGTTACACCAAAAACGATGCCTATTACCAGTTGAACCGAAGAGAGCAGGTCGTTGTCTTCAGACTTCGCACTGGCCACAATAGACTGAGGTACCACCTATTCAACAAATTGAAGATAGGTGGTACCGACGAATGCCCGTGCGGTACCGGTAAAATGACCGCTGAACATCTGCTGCAGAACTGCCCGAGATACGAGGATCAGAGAGAGCAGATGTGGCCATCACCAGTGGAACTGCAAGACAAGCTCTATGGCAGCGGCGACAGCCTCACGATGACCGCCGCTTTTTTCGAAAAAATAATGGTTACTGTCTGACTGCGTACGAAGAAGAAGAAGAAGAAGAAGGATACATTATTTTAAACAAACATAAAGCACCACAAAAACAATAACACATACAAAAGCAATGTAAACAGACAAACTGAAAGCAAATAAACAAAACACACAAACATATGGTAAAAAAAACAAATACAAAATTTATGTAAGCAAACAGATGAAAAAAATAATACAAAGGAACTAAAATGCTAAACAACACATTTGTGTTTGTTTCTTGTTGTTGTAAAATAAAAAAAACGAATTAAAGTTGAAAAGAAGGCAATAAACATTTAAACTATTCCGCCCTGTTCTTGCAGAGAGCAGGCGTATTGCGCATGCCCGGCATCACAATATCACGTGTGTTATTATTTGCTCATGCGCTTACCACGAGGAATTGTATGTAATAATTATTATTCCAGCGCTTCTTGTTGTCACATGAAGTTAAGCCTCTGCAGAAACAGGAAATGGAAAACATAAAGTGGCCTTGGAGGTATGCAGCAAATTATGGTTGTTTAACAAACAAGTGAAGAAATATAGGTTTTCTTCTTTTTCTTCCGCGTTCGTTCTCAATCTCCCGCTACCTAGCTCTGAACAGACCTTTGCAAGTAGCAGGATGTAGTCCGGAGAACGATAGGCCCTCTAAAGTTCGTGTGGACTCATTTATTTTTTCATTTAAGCCAGCGGTTATCAACATTTGATTTTCTTCTTCTTCTTCGTCTTCTTCTTCTTCTTCTTCTTCTTCTTCTTCTTCTTCTTCTTCTTCTTCATCTTCTTCTTCTTCATCTTCTTCTTCTTCATCTTCTTCTTCTTCTGCGTTCGTTCTCAATCTCCCACTGCCAAGCCATGAACAGGGCTTCGCAAGTAGGAAGTAGTCCGGAGAACGGAATTCGTTGTGTCGCTAGTTTACGGCGATATCTTGACTGCGATAACTGCACCTTTCGGTCAGACACACACGTCTTCGGCGGTAAATGTTCACAACTAAACAATCTCATAACTATTTTTATCAATGTTCACAACTAAACAATCTCATAAATATTTATATCAATGTTCACAACTGAACAATCCCATAAATATTTATATCAATGTTCACAACTAAACAATCTCATAAATATGTATATCAATGTTCACAACTAAACAATCTCATAACTATTTGTATCAATGTTCACAACTAAACAATCTCATAAATATTTATGTCAATGTTCACAACTAAAAAATCTCATAAATATTTATATCAATGTTCACAACTAAACAATCTCATAAATATTTATATCAATGTTCACAACTAAACAATCTCATAAATATGTATATCAATGTTCACAACTAAACAGTCTCATAAATATGTATATCAATGTTCACAACTAAACAATCTCATAAATATGTATATCAATGTTCACAATTAACAATCTCATAAATATTTATATCAATGTTCACAACTAAACAGTCTCATAAATATTTATATCAATGTTCACAACTAAACAATCTCATAAATATTTATATCAATGTTCACAATTAACAATCGTCAGTTTTCCTATTATTTTAATTGCGCAATATGTCTGCTGCCTCGTGTGGGTCCCTTTCTGGAAAGGAGAGAAGAGAAACTACAGAAGACTAAACAGAGTTGTGCGTGGTGTTAGCTCCATTATGATTTAAAACAAATTGCTAGAGAAAGCATCACTGCAATAGCACACAAAATGCTTTGGTGCAGGTTTCTTACGTAGATCAATATATGCACGAAACATGCATCGAAGAGTAATCTTCATAAGGAGAAATACCATGAATGAGAATGCAGACTTCACAATGCAGCTCATAAAATGTATTAGGACTTGAAGCCAGGGACTCATAGCAGACTGCTTGTGTCAGGGTCAGCGACCCAGAGTTGTCCAAGAACCTATTCTGCCTCTAAGTGACCGCCCTGAAAACAGTCTGCATCCGCGCAGTCTGGTTGAGAGAATAATAATTGTCGAAGGAAGCTAAACCGGATTCCAAAAATGGGTCGTGCTGAAACCGAATATATCGGGCCGAAAGGAGCATATATCGGGCCGAAAGGAGCATATATCGGGCCGAAAGAAGCATATATCGGGCCGAAAGGAGCATATATCGGGCCGAAAGGAGCATATATCGGGCCGAAAGAAGCATATATCGGGCTGAAAGGCGCATATATCGGGCCGAAAGGCGCATATATCGGGCCGATGGGCGCATCTATCGGGCCGAAAGGCGCATATATCGCAGTCTCACTATAAACAACGTAACAAGACCTCTTATTCCGTACGAACTGCGACGAATAAGAAACATTAATTAGTCCACGAAGCCTTCCATAGAAGCCTTTTTTGGTCGTTACTGTCCGCAGAAAGTTGCATTTCGTCTGATTTGTTGCTCAACTATGTGCTCTTCATTTCCCTTAGCATTTCTTGGACCACTCAGAGTTTGGAAGTGAAAGCCATCTTTTTTGGCTACAGACGAAGTGACCCTCTGATGAGCTCAATGTAATTCATTTTTCCCCCCTGACAGTGAACCAATCCAATGTGCTTAGAGGCAGAGGAGAACACAGTCTCTGATGGTGGCTGATCTATCTTATGATGACGCCGATCAGGGTGTTCTGGCAGATCGTTGTCGATGTATAAGGGGCTTGTCATAAGTCTTTACACTGACCATGAAGGAGGCACTTGTCATGTCTTTACCCTGACCATGAAGGAGGGGCTGTCATAAGTCTTTACCCTGACCATGAAGGAGGCACTTGTCATGTCTTTACCCTGACCATGAAGGAGGAGTTGTCATAAGTCGTTACCCTGACCATGAAGGAGGCACTTGTCATGTCTTTACTCTGACCATGAAGAAGGGGTTGTCATAAGTCTTTACCGTGACCATGAAGGAGGGGTTGTCATAAGTCTTTACTCTGACCATGAAGGAGGCACTTGTCATGTCTTTACCCTGACCATGAAGGAGGGGTTGTCATAAGTCTTTACCCTGACCATGAAGGAGGCACTTGTCATAAGTCTTTACCCTGACCATGAAGGAGGGGCTGTCATAAGTCTTTACCCTGACCATGAAAGGGGGGGGGAAGCCTGTCATAAGGCTTTACCCTGACCATGACGGAGGGGCTGTCATAAGTCTTTACCCTGACCATGAAGGAGGGGCTGTCATAAGGCTTTACCCTGACCATGAAGGAGGGGCTGTCATAAGTCTTTACCCTGACCATGAAGGGGGGGGAGGGGCTGTCATAAGTCTTTACCCTGACCATGACGGAGGGGGCTTTCATAAGTCTTTACCCTGACCATGACGGAGTAGGAGGAAAAAGTTGAAATTTGGCACAGTGCTTATTCCTTCTCAATGTAGCCACCACCTGAATTTATACATTTCTGCCATCTCTGCGTGACCTTGAAAAGACCTTCAGAAAAAGGAACCTATTTTTCGAACTAAACCAGTTATCACAAGCCAGAATGACATCTTTGTCACTGTCAAAATGATTTCCTTTCAGATCTTTTATTTTAGTTTTGGAAAAAGAAAACATCTGGGTCATAATGGTGAACCCAAGTCTCATCTACTGTCACCATGGTCGGCAACATGTGTTTCGACCGACACATTTTGAGCAACTGGCCACAGCAACCAACCCTAGTTTGTTTCTGTTCACATGTCAGCAGACGCGGGACCCAGCGGGCACAAACTTTTCTCATGTTCAGTCTGTTGTGCAAAATTCGAAAATCTGTACTTTCACTTTTGCTAACCTAAATATCTGCAATTGTCATTTTCCTATCCTGGTCAATGATTTCCTTCACTTCTGCAGCATTATCATCGCTGTACTCCGAGGATGGTATTCCTGATCTTGGAAGATCAGCAACATGGGAACGGTCGCACTTAAACTGCCTACACCAGTTTTTTACAGAAGCATACGAAGGACAGAATTCCTCAAACACTGGTTGCATCTCCCTGTATATTTGTGTAGGTGTTTTTTCCTGCAGCATCAAGAATTTTATCACAGTTTTGGCCTCTGATTTCTCCATTGTTCTGACAAACCGTTAGAGAAGCAGATCCGGTCAATAAGGTGTCGTGCGCGATACACCATACTGGGTAAATCCGTCGAGGAAGGAAATGCATACTTCTCAAGTCCAGTACAAATTGAATAAGCTTCATAGGTGCCAAATTTAAACTATCTCCTCCTACTCCTTCATAGTCAGTGTAAAGACTTATGACAAGCCCCTTGTACATGAAGCTATACCATTGGTCTGGGTAGAAAGTAAGCTCAGAAGTAGCAGAACCACCCTTAGAGAAGGAACAGTGAGTTTCTTCTCCGAGGCTTACATATCGATAATATGTTGCACTGAAACTTGAGGTGGCGATATTTACATTTCTGGTTTACAGAATAATCGATCCTCCGTCCCTACTACTAGAATGTCGATATCAGCAGCCTAGCTAGAGCTTGCCAAAATAAGGCTATCCAGAGACGATCGCTCCGCAAGTCTGATCACATCAACTCTTTTTCAACATTGGTGCAAGGTGGTGTCTTATTTCCCTGTACTAAGTGCAATGGACAACTCAACGCTCGAATTGACTCATTTAGCCATTTTCGAACTGAGGCGAACAATGAATGCCGACAACGTGGTCCTCATCGATTAAATAGACGAACAACAACAGTATACTTAGTATTCCTTTAGGCATTTCCCTGTCGTCACTGCAAACAGATTGTGAATGTTTACTCCGCTCGCCGATTCAGCAGACAGTGAGTAGAGCCACGGCCATCTAGATTATAATCTAGATGGCCGAGGTCGAGCCCACCCTCCTACACAGCTTCCATACAAAATATTTTTATGCAAATGTGAGAAGCATAGTCAAGAGAATAATTGGGGGTGTATGTAGACGAAGAAAAAACAGACATAACAGGGTTAACATAATCATGAACATATGATGGCTTTGTTGATAGTGAACTTGAAATAGAGGGATATACAATGTTAAGGAAAGATACGGTAGTTGAAGACATGACTAAGGGAGATGGATTTTTATTATACTGTACTAATTCAGTGAATATAATTATTAATGAAAGTTTAAGGGGAGAAATCGAAAGTGGGAGTGAAATTCATTATGAGTTTTCACATTTTCTGTCCTGCGCCAAGTGCCATGTATTGGGCGTTGGGAGCCCGTGTCGTAGCACAGTCACGATAATGTAAATCTATCCGCCTGTCTCGTGGATGCCCTCTTGCCAGGTAACCAGATCCACCCGTGATGTAAGCCATCGTTGGAAGTTCACGATGGTGAATTCTCATGAGATAACATAACCATCGTATTGTTTGCCTCTATTTGACTGACCTCTGGTGTGATTTTGTTTACCTAGATGTTAAACAATAGATGGAAACCCACATTAAATGTCTCAGACCCGTAATGATTTCAAAGACATCTGTCATTCTTACAATGTGTACACTCGTACGACACAGAGCTCTGACATTATCAAATAGATGATCTTGTATATCATCATCTTCCATTATCATCCAAAGTTTAATCCTGTCTACCACCTCGAACGTTTTTTCTTGATCAATGTTAGCAACGTACACATATTCGTTACATTCTCTAGATCTTTCGCTTAATTACTTCAAGGGGAAAAAGGTGTAGGTACAGCCCATGTTCCGGTGACATCCAAATTGAGCTTTGGGAAGGTGAAATTCAACAATAGGTCTTATCTTCTGTTCTGTGATCTTTGCATACATTTTATCAGAATGACTAGGTAGTGATATGCCTCTGTATGTATTACAGTTACTGTTGTTGGCCCCTTTCTTTCAATTTGGCACGACAGTCTGTCTGCCAGTCGTCTGGTACACGTCTTTCTTACCATGCTGTTGCAAAGAGTCTTGGTAGCCCCCTTAACCTAGTTTCACCACGTGCATGAGTCGCATCCGTTATGATGCCGTCCATACCTGGTGACTTATTCTTAGGAAGGGTCTTTATAACTCTCTCGCCGTGAGAATGAGCAGGGCACCAGGTAGGGTCTTGCTCAACATGTTTCACCTGAACCTGATTACTCTTCGCTCCTAGCGATTAGCTAAAATAGCCACCAGGGCCGAAAATGGAATTGTTAAAGTCTTATCATTTTCTCCCTAATTAGTATTCTGGTCACGAGACCACTTATTGACACCGTTGCCGTCTTATCACTCAATCCTTTGATCTTATTTTCGCTCCATATATTCTTCTATATTCAAATCAACATTGATGATTCTCACACCTCCCAACAAATTGACAGTTTTATTGCAGGCATTTATGTACTAGGGGCGTTCAGAAACTAATGCAGTACCTTGTTCTCAGGAGGTTTATTCAAAAGCCATGACATTTTCACATAATATACATGGAGTCATGTAAAAATCTGTTTTATTCAAGATAAACCCCATCAACTTGTACAGCTTTATACCAGCGCGAAACAAGTGCATGTATTCTTAGCTCGCACCAGATTTTGTCTTGATGATCTAACGATTTGTGTAGACTGTGATTTAAAACACACGCAGTAAATTTCGGCACTTTCAAAGAGATTCTCAGTTTGACTAATTTGTTGCTGTTTGTTGACAATCGATTCGCTTGTAACGGACGTTTGCACTGTAGTCACAGGAATGTCGTTGTTCGGAAGCGCTGGGTGGGGAGGGAGGGGGAGGTAATTGGGGGGGGGGAGGGATAGAGGTGCAACTGAAAATAGTTGAACTGCAGAATAACATGGCTTTTTGGGACAAATATACAAATACAAGGAAAGACAGCCAACTGAGTTCTGAATGACACGGAACCAACACAAGGATAGACCGTCAACTGAGTTCTGGATGACACGGAACCAATACAAGGAAAGACAGCCAACTGTGTTCTGGATGACACGGAACCAACACCAGGATAGACCGCCAACTGAGTTATGGATGACACAGAACCAACACCAGGATAGACAGCCAACTGAGTTATGGATGACACGGAACCAACACCAGGATAGACAGCCAACTGAGTTCTGGATGACACGGAACCAACACAAGGATAGACCGCCAACTGAGTTCTGGATGACACGGAACCAACACCAGGATACCACAGCCGCACATTAATAAAAAAAATGGCAATTAAAGGTCAAAGATCGTCCTAACTACCTACTTTCTTGGTTATCGTGATCAACAACAACAACAATATTCGCTTAGGCGCCTGGGGTCCATTGCGTTGGATGAACACTACCATGTCCAGTTGTAACTGCGTGCTGCCAGGCCTCCTCTTAGGCATGTGGGGAGGCGGCTACCTGTTGAAGCCACGTGTTTTGGGGATGACATCTCCGGCGCTTCCAGTAAGGAGGGTGGAAGCCGTTTGCACTGTTGAGTGTCTTTTGAAGAATCTGGTGAGCTGGGACCTCCTTGTCCAGTTGGACAACATGACCGAACAGGGAAATGCGGCGACGTTCCAGAATAACCCAGACGGGAAGGGGGGGGGGGGGATGTGTCTTTGCAGAAACGTCTACATTCCGGACAAAATCGTACCAATGAATGCCAAGGATGTGTCGTTGATTTTGCATATGGAAAGCCTCAAGTCTCGAGGTGTCGCTTTTTGGCAGGGTCCAGGTCTCTGAGCCACACACGAGGACCGGGATCACACACGACTGGTAGATGCGCAGATTAGTGCCCATGTAAAGCCTACTGTTTTTCCACACACGGCGGAGATCGTTCATCGCCCAAGCCGCTAGACCAATCCGCCTGTGTATGTCGGAGTTACTACGGCAGTCTGGTGCAATCGTGCTGCCGAGGTAGGAGAAATCATTGGCACCCTCTGCAGTGTGACCATTGACTACTATGTGCTGAAGCCGTTTGTCAGAGCCAGGATTTTGGTCTTCGCCCATGATATTGACAGGCCCATATTTCGCGTAATGCTGCCCAGGTTCTCAAGGGACTGCTGCAGTACTGTACTGTCATCATTAATGATAGGTAAGCTTTTGTGAGCTTGTTGCTTTATTTCATTTCTTAATTTCAAACCGTACGTTATCTTAAAATGTTGTTGTCGATGCCCACAATGAGTAAGTTTATTATTTTGTATGCCCTGAAAAGTTGTTGCACCTTTACTCACATCCCGAGCATGTGGATGAAGGTTTCCTCCAGGCGGTTGTGCTATTGTTTGTTTCATCATCATGTCACACTCACTACGACGAGAATCACGGCAGTCTTCCACTTTGTTAGGCAGTCTTCCAAGAAGAACAGCCCGTTTCCAGGGAGAACTACGAGAGAGTCGAGGTGGTGGTCTTGGCCAGTATGTTTTGCCTGACCCTGACTAACATGTTTGATCAGTGTGTTTTGCCTGACCCTGATTTACATGTTTGATCAGTGTGTTTTGCCTGACCCTGATTCACATGTTTGATCAGTGTGTTTTGCCTGACCCTGATTTACATGTTTGATCAGTGTGTTTTGCCTGACCCTGACTAACATGTTTGATCAGTGTGTTCTGCCTGACCCTGACTAACATGTTTGATCAGTGTGTTTTGCCTGACCCTGATTTACATGTTTGATCAGTGTGTTTTGCCTGACCCTGATTTACATGTTTGATCAGTGTGTTTTGCCTGACCCTGATTCACATGTTTGATCAGTGTGTTTTGCCTGACCCTGATTTACATGTTTGATCAGTGTGTTTTGCCTGACCCTGACTAACATGTTTGATCAGTGTGTTTTGCCTGACCCTGATTTACATGTTTGATCAGTATGTTTTGCCTGCTCAGACATTAATCTCCTCTCCCCGATTATCTTAAAATAAGTGATCTTAATTAAATTAAGTCACTAAGCAATACTATTTACAATAGGAGGAAAGGAGATTCCAGAACTAAGATATGCAGATGACACAATCATGCTGTCAAACAGCGGCAAGGGCCTGGAACGACTTCTCATGTCCGTTCAGAATCACAGTGAAGCTCAGAACCTTTTCTGTAATATAAGAAAAACTAAGATAATGTCCACTGACAAAACAGGACTGCAATAGCAAAGTGCTATTAATAACGAAGAAATCGAAAATCTCACACATTTGAATACCTTGGCTCTATGTCATCCAACGACGGAGACTGCTTAAAATAAATTATAAGACGTTTGGCCAAGGCGATGCAGAAGCCTTAACAACATGCACAATTTATTGCATTATACATTTCTTCTTCTTCGTTCGTTCTCAATCTCCCGCTACCAAACCCTGAAGGGGCTTAAGTAGCAGAATGAAGTCCAGAGAACGGAATGCGTTGTGTCGTAGTTTACAGCTGGACTGCGATATTTGCACCTTTCGGTCCAACACATCCGACTTCAGCAAGCATTTTTTAGTACCGGGTTAGCATTCCCTCTTCGATCCCTTCTCCTTAGCCAGTCTGCCCTGCTGCAGCCTGTTATCCAGGATCACCGCGTGGAGGTGTAGAAGGGTCTTGGGAGCTCTGGTTCGCTGGCCCTGACGCTAGCAGTCAGCTATGGATACTAACAAGTAACTAAAACGGCAGGTCTGAGAACATTCATATTCCCTATGGTAATGTACGGGTGCAAGGAATGGACTATAACACAAGTAGCAAGAAAGAAAATTGGAGAGTTCGAAACAAAATATTACAGAAGAATTCTAAAAATTCCTTGGATAAAGGAAGTGACAAATAAAACCATTCTAAAGGACTGAATGTTGAGGAAAACTGGCTCATAATCAATGTTATGTTTCGGAAATTGAGTTTTTTCGGCCACGTCAAACGTCATGAGGGACTGGAAAGAACGGTCATAGAAGGCATGGTACCTGGAAGGCGACGCAGGGGTCGACCAAGGTGAAGGTGGATACAAGCTATCAAGGATACCCTAAACATAAACATGGAGCAGGCGGGAAGATTGACTGCAGACCGAGATTCATAACGGCTGGCTGTGATGAGAGCGACGTTCTGACATGCCACATAATGATCATGAAACAATAATATTAGTATAAAATTTAATAGTCTCTACATTTGAAACCCCGGTCAAGCCCTCGGCTTCATACAAACTGTTTAAGGGGCCCACATTAAGAAAAAGGTTGACAGAGCGGATGTAGCACATCCTTCGTTGAACATCGCTCGCATCACAGCCGCTCTGTAAGACTATTTTTGGCCAGTTCTCCCGTTTTTGTCACTGCCATCTTTAATTTGTTGTGTCCATATTTTCATCTATCTGCATCAGTCTCGTTTTCCAGGTACCATCTCCTCCAGTTTTTTTTTTAGAAATGTTTTGGCGTTTCATGGGGGCCAACGGATTTTAATTTCCTAGACGTAATTCTGTTTACGAGCCACTGTTGTTCTGTATCCAGCTCTCTGGGATGTCTGCTTTTCGTCTCGCTAGCCATGTTATTCTGAGAACGTTATGTGCCTATTGTCGCATTTTCCAGCAATCGTGTCTAACGTCAACATGTGCTTCAACTCTTTTCTTCTTTTTTATCCTGCTTGTTCTCCTCCTCTTATTATTATTCTTTTTCATCTTCTACTTCTCTGTTTTTATCTTTTACTTCTTCTGGTTCTTAATCTTCTCCTTCTTCTTCTAATTATTGTTATTATTATTATTATTATTATTATACATCTTCTTTCTCCTATACTTAACAACACGAGTTATTCACTGTTTTATTAAATAAAAACTATAATTACTACGTTTATTCTCATTTCTATATTTCACGAGAAGAGTTTATATAAAAGAGGAATAAAAGTCATCAGCGTTTGCTTTCGCCACGCAGTGTATAGACTAGGTTTTATTTTATTTTTATTTATGCTTTACCAAGGTATAGAGCGAATGTTCCTTTGGTCGGGCGTACAGCATGCTAACTGGTTGGCTACCGGCTCCTCTTACGTTTTAAAAGTAATGAAAATGTATTGTTTCTAGAGAAAAGAACTCTATGCTTTTTAGTCATTTGACCTGTGTGAATGGGGGGTGTTCAGTGATATGAGTAGGAGAGCCTTCTACCCTAATGGGATTACCAACCTTTCTCTTTCTATAACGTGTCCCAAAAACAAGGATTTCACCCAGAGTATGCTTGGAGGAAGGAGGCATTCATGTACCTTATTCACAAAGGACATTCTCATTAATTTTCTTAGCTATCCTTGAGATTCTTGGCATTATAATGTAAAACCACGTCTCTGTTATTACTAGGTCATTGAAATGCAGCACAGAAGGAACACCAAGGCAATGATGGATTGAGGCTACAGTTGAAGCATTAAGAAAATAATAAATCCCACTAGAAATTCCACAAAATGTCACTAGACTTACAGCGACGCGTAGGGGCAGGAGTGGAAGAATCAAGAAAGGAAAGGTAAATAACTCCTCGCGAGTCGAATTGTTTACATACAAGTTGTTTCAGTGTTGCAGAAAGCGGTAGTTGTGGGACCAATGCCAGTTCTCTGCACGTTTCTATAAGACGCCAAATTCACGAGTGAACAGGTTCAGTTGCCACATTAGGTGATGCTGAGGTTTTGGTCAATCAGTTATTATGTCAATATTCAGATCTGAACCTGAAAATTTGACGTGAAAGTATATTTTTGAAATGTAGGTCTTCAGTTTAATGCATGGTCTCACTCAAGAAGCTGTGCTAGCTAGGAGTGGAAATGCGACCTAAGTCATCATTCTAACTAAATACTCCCAATGCGCGGAAATAATATAAACTGACAGCAATGCCTCAGTTCCTGGTCGTTAACATGAGAGGCTGCAAGGTGCGATTCTCTGGCGCAATAACACCAGAAGGGTATGGGTAAGGTAAGCCAGTAAGTCATTCGTCGTAATTGATCTAGGAGAAGAAAAACTTGCCTTCAAACTACCTGATGTTATCTAGGTAGTTTAATCACAAATAAAGGTTAGGGTGAGTTAACTAATTAACTGGGTACGGCGTGAGCTAGTGGTTTAGTAACACGGCTCACAACCCGAAGGTGCTGGGTTCGATCCCCATCACAGCACCGATCGTTAGTCCCGGGGAAAATGCAGGAGGAAGCAGACCCTTACATAAAATTAATGCTGAAGTCGGATGCATTGGGCCGACAGTCGTAAAATAAAAACCACAGTGCAACGCACACCGCCTTGGGGATTTAGAGAAATAAGGCGAACGCAACAAAACAAAAAACTAATTAACTAATTAAAATGACTTGCCATGGTCGAATCTACCTTACAGAGCATGAATACGTAGATACTCTAGTCCAACTGTACAATACAGCACAATGTACCGTTCGCTCAACACACACACACACACAATTAGATGAACAAAGAGTTTAATAATTACCAAGTAAGCAATGACTTTTAAACTATTAAAAAATGTCATGCTCTAAGCTATGTAATATGTTGTTGTTTAATGCCGACTGTGAGTATGTTTGAGTGGAAGGTTGCAATCGTTTTTTTCCCATCCTGATGAAGATGAACAGGGGTCAACAAGGCTGTTTTGCTATGCTTGGCTTCATCTACACTACTACAGGAAACACATCTACTCCCAATCTCGTTAGTCAGACTTCCATGAAACAAGCAGAACTGCATTGAGGCGTTCTTCTTGGTCATTGTCTAATCAGTATGTTTTGTCTGACCCCGACTAACATGTCTGATCAGTATGTTTTGCCTGACTAGATGTCAGTTTCCTCTACCCAATTATGCAATATATTTATGTTAATCATTATTTCGTTCAGTTTCTTAAATAATATCCCCTTTCTTTCAGACCCCTTCAGTGATATACAACAGGAAGCGAGACCGAAGAATAGAAAAAAAACACAAATGCTATAACGAGCTGCAAGAGGTCCTTGAAACACAGGTCCTTGACACACATACAATTATCTCACAACACTGATGGGGGACTTCAACGCTAAAATTGGGGCAGACAACCTGGGTTATAAACAGATTTTAAGAAGACATGGAATAGGATATTTGAACGAGAGTGGAGAAATATTTGCAGATCACAGAATTATCATTAGATGAAGCATGTTTCCACATAAGAATGGACATAATGACCACAGGGATATGACCAGACCACATAACAGAAAACCAGATTGGCCATACCAGTGTCAGTAAAGCGTTTAGAAGTACAGTACAAGATGTAAGCGTAAAGTAAGGTGTAGACGCAGCCTCAGACCACAACATGTTTCTGGGGATCTTGCAACTCAAACTCAAAAAGAACCAAGTAGGGGAACAAGGAGAACAAAATATAAAGCACACCTGTCACAAGACCAGGAAAGGAAGATGGGATGCATCATCAAATTGAACAATAGATACCAAGGGCTACAAGAGTTGTATGGGGACTAGGAGATGGACATAAAATAGCAAATGAGAACAGGCTAAGGAGGTGTGGATTAAGGAATGTGAAGAAACTTTAAGATTCAAGAAAACTCTGTGCCAGGAAGGGATTACAACAGAGTCATTGCATAACATATAAAAATGAAAAAGAAAAAAATTATATTCAGCAATTCTCGAACCCGTGTCGCCATAACAGAAGCACATAAAAACTACGCTACTATAGACCCATATTTTAAGACTTGCATTTAAAAAAACTGAATATATTGGCACACTGGTACATAGGACAGATACAATGGCAGAGATGAGAAATATGAGAGATCGCTACAAATTAACAAAGGAAATAACAAACAGATACAGGCAGATAAATCAATCAAAGACATATCTGACAGTTCCAGTTCCCTGTGAAGCATTCGTGTTTAGGACAGGGGAGATTGGGCTGACGACTGTATTATCCGGGAATCAAAAGTTGCCTGAATGCTGGTGGACAAGCACAGGTCACTCCAAGGTCAATCGCCGATGTGGACACTAGGTCGACGAGAAAGCGAGAGGTAAATATTTACGATAGGTGGAAAACTTGACTAGTTTTGGAGGGTGGGTGACAGATCAACCATTCTGGTACCAGACAATAGTTTGACGATAAGAACTCACACGACAGGCTATCATATTTAAAGTGACAATGACCTATAGATATTGCAACCAATGGGATTCTAGATTGGGTGGGACCAAATTAGAGTGATGGCTAATATGCCAAATGGGAAGGAACCGTCGACAGTTATGTGTGTTTCTAGAGCTAAGAAAAGAATATATAAAAGACAATGCACAGAGACATTCTACGGATTCGGGGAAAGAGAGAGAGAGAGAGAGAGAGAGAGAGAAAGAGAGAGAGAGAGAGAGAGAGAGAGAGAGAGAGAGAGAGAGAGTGTTTACGGGGTGCTTATCCCATCACACACAGTCTTACATTTTTGCTCATTGGTGCGAAAGGTTGATACACTATACACCAAATGAGATATACATCTAATGACATGCATATGAGAAGATTTGTCTCGGCACGAATTGAGATTGATCTAGAAGGCAGTCCGACTGTTCTCCAGCACTATTGCATTAGTGTCTAATGGAAGAATATTGACCCTTTTACAATCTAAGTCTATTGACTAAATTGGGGTCTTCTTGAATCCTAGAATAATTTCCCGAAGTCTATTGACTAAATTGGTTCTTCTTGAATCCTAGAATAATTTCCCGAAGTTTATTGACTAAATTGGTTCTTCTTGAATCCTAGAATAATTTCCCGAAGTTTATTGACTAAATTGGTTCTTCTTGAATCCTAGAATAATTTCCCGAAGTATATTGACTAAATTGGTTCTTCTTGAATCCTAGAATAATTTCCCGAAGTCTATTGACTAAATTGGTTCTTTTTGAATCCTAGAATAATTTCCCGAAGTCTATTGACTAAATTGGTTCTTCTTGAATCCTAGAATAATTTCCCGAAGTCTATTGGCAAAAAGGGGCTTTCTGAATGCTGGGATAGAATCCCGAAGGCAGAGAACAACGAGTTAGCTAAAACCACTAAGTTGTAACTAGATAGTATTAGACCTTATACATTGAGTTGTTGCAGATATAGATTTAGAATCTGGGTACTTTAGTTTACGGAGGCAACATCAACAGCTAATTGCTTGGATCCTCTGTGTTAGATAATGTATATTATTATTAGGTTATTGGTTCTCTTTCTTTTATTGACATTATGTAACAGTTATTCATGAAAATAAATGATATTATTTTGTCTAAATGATTAACGATAGTTTTAGTGTTTTCTGTGATTGAAGTTGTGTTGTTGTGGAGTGTTTGCCGTAAGTCAGTAAACTCTTAGATACCTACTCAGCTAAGACGACCCTGCTACACAGACACGGAAAAATATTGACTAAATCGAAGAATAACATGAACGATCGGTTGAGTTTTTAAAAGAAAGAACCTGAACAGATTTCCTCGGGAAGAAACATCAAACATCCCGCCAGCATTGGAGACTCTGGATTTAGAGTGAGATCCAGCAAGTATGCTTGAAATGGAAAAGGCAATATTGAAACTCAGGAAATGGGAAAGCGGCAGACACACGCTGAATAACAGAAGAAGATATAATGACAAATTCAGATATGGTCACAGATAAATCGCCAACATTATTCAAGAATATTAGGGAAAATGAGTGAATCCACAATACGGAAACAATGACATCTGGTAAAGCTGCTAAAAAAAAGCAGACCTGGCAGATTACACCAATTATAGTGGAATTACATTGCTGCCGATGTCATGTAAGATATTGAGCAGAACAAACTTGTAGATATTAAAATAGGAAGTAGACAAAATGGTTTGAGAGCAACAGGCAGGATACCGCCAGGTAAGATCGTGCACAGACAATATAGCTACGCTACGCATCATGCATGGTAAAACAAAATAATGAATGGAAATCATCCTTATATGAAAATTGTATAGACCACAAAAAAGCATTTGACATCGTAGATCGGAACACTCTTTGGCTACGGTTGAGACACTATGGAATACCAGTGAAGTACATAGCCCGCATACAATGTATGTACGAAGATACATATAGTAGATTGGTAATTGAAGAAACACTGACTCATAGCTTAAGGAGGCAAACAGAGGTAAGATAGATTAGATAATGAAAACATATAAAACAAGAAAGAACAGGCAGTTAAATTAGGACTGATAACAACATGACTGAAACCATCATCATCATGTAGCAAGTTCTTTGTAGAACGTCGCTTCCATCACAGTCTGTCTGAAAGAAACTCGTTCCCCTGCCAAAACTCCAGCCTCGGCCACAGTCATACCCAGACATTCTTGGATATCTTAGTGCCATCGTCTTCTTGGTTTACCCCTTCTTCTTTTGCCTCGCACCATACCTTCCATCACTGTTCTCTCGAGACCGTTGTGTCTCTTGATGTGACCAAAGTATTTGCAATTTCTTTTGAATGAAACCAAACTACTTAAAATTCACCCGGTCAACAAAGAGCCAATCAGGCTACCATACTATCCATTGAAAGAGATGGATGTGAATTGACCTTATTTGGGCAGCACAATTGACACATGAGGAACTGATGCAGGTGTAAAGACCAGAACTGGAAATGCCAGAATAGCATTCCTGACATTAAACAACATATAGAGATCCAGATAAATGAAAATTCATACCAGATGGAATATTCAAAGGCATTGTCAAGTCCGTGTTGTTGTATGAAGCTGAACATATAGAAAACGCCTGTCGATACAAGAAAGACTCCAGTACTTAGTTAACAGATGCCTAAGTCGATACAACAAAGATTCCAGTACTTCGTTAACAGATGCCTAAGTCGAAATAACAAAGACTCCAGTACTTAGTTAACAGATGCATAAGTCGATACAACAAAGATTCCAGTACTTCGTTAACAGATGCATAAGTCAATACAACAAAGATTCCAGTACTTCGTTAACAGATGCCTAAGTCGATACAATAAAGATTCCAGTACTTCGTTAACAGATGCCTAAGTCGATACAACAAAGACTTCAGTACTTCGTTAACAGATGCCTAAGAAAGATAATGGGAAATAAGTAACAGAACATGGTGATAATGAAGACCCATGGGAAATGAGCCAACAGCAGCCAGTAGAAAACAAATTTAGAGAAGAATATGAGACTGGATAGGACATAAAATGAGAAAGGCACCTTTCATCATAGCTAGGCTGGCTCTCGTATGAAATCTGCAGGAGAAGAGAAATAGAAGTAGACCTAAAGAAAAGCAAGAGAAGAATGTGGGAAGGAACGATAGTTAAATGGTTACACCTGGAGATATGCAGGAAGAGCAGGCTAGGGCCCCACATATTTGTGAAATGTGGTCAATGACTTATTCACCGAGAGGAGCGACAGACTTTGATTGATTGATTGAACTACACGCATAGATTGATCACCTATGTATCAGCTTGAAAGGCAAAGATATCGATTTTTATAATGGCTTGTCTTGTCTTATCCACTTCTGCCGTGAGGCGGCGGAGGGAGTCGTAGTTTTTTTTACCCAGGGTCAGACGTGCCACTGAAGTAGTCGCCATCCGATAGCGATTTAGTATATCCGCAACATTTCCTATCCATCTAATTCTCGGTCTGCCACTCTAGCGAGGGGTAGTTGGTCAGGATGTATTCTCATTAGGTGGCCGAACCAATTGATTCTCGCTTCATCGATATATTCAGAGCAGGGTCTCGCTTCAACTATTCTTCTCACATCTTCATTGTGCATTCTGTCTCTCCTGGTTACGTTGATTGTGTTCCGTCTGTCTCTCCTAGTTACGTTGATTGTGTTCCGTCTGTCTCTCCTAGTTACGTTGATTGTGTTCCGTCTGTCTCTCCTAGTTACGTTGATTGTGTTCCGTCTGTCTCTCCTAGTTACGTTGATTGTGTTCCGTCTGTCTCTCCTGGTTACGTTGATTGTGTTCCGTCTGTCTCTCCTAGTTACGTTGATTGTGTTCCGTCTGTCTCTCCTAGTTACGTTGATTGTGTTCCGTCTGTCTCTCCTAGTTACGTTGATTGTGTTCCGTCTGTCTCTCCTAGTTACGTTGATTGTGTTCCGTCTGTCTCTCCTAGTTACGTTGATTGTGTTCCGTCTGTCTCTCCTAGTTACGTTGATTGTGTTCCGTCTGTCTCTCCTAGTTACGTTGATTGTTTTCTAGAGGCAACTCATCTCACATGTCGTGATCTTTCTCTCACATCTTCATTGTGCATTCTGTCTCTCCTGGTTACGTTGATTGTGTTCCGTCTGTCTCTCCTAGTTACGTTGATTGTGTTCCGTCTGTCTCTCCTGGTTACGTTGATTGTGTTCCGTCTGTCTCTCCTGGTTACGTTGATTGTGTTCCGTCTGTCTCTCCTAGTTACGTTGATTGTGTTCCGTCTGTCTCTCCTAGTTACGTTGATTGTGTTCCGTCTGTCTCTCCTAGTTACGTTGATTGTGTTCCGTCTGTCTCTCCTAGTTACGTTGATTGTTTTCTAGAGGCAACTCATCTCACATGTCGTGATCTTTCTCTCACATCTTCATTGTGCATTCTGTCTCTCCTGGTTACGTTGATTGTGTTCCGTCTGTCTCTCCTAGTTACGTTGATTGTGTTCCGTCTGTCTCTCCTAGTTACGTTGATTGTGTTCCGTCTGTCTCTCCTAGTTACGTTGATTGTGTTCCGTCTGTCTCTCCTAGTTACGTTGATTGTGTTCCGTCTGTCTCTCCTAGTTACGTTGATTGTTTTCTAGAGGCAACTCATCTCACATGTCGTGATCTTTCTCTCTAAAGTTTTTGTTAAAGTCCATGTTTGACACTGGTAACAGAGAGTTGGCATGAATATACTGTTGATCAGCATTCTTGTTGTGGACATGTTTATGTTAGGGTGTTTCAATAATGGCGACAGTTGATATGCAATCGCATTTACTTTTTTGGCACCTGATCTCAATCTCTCTATCTAAACCTCCATCATGTGTGAAAATACTGCCCAAGTACCTGATCTCAATCTCTCTATCTAAACCTCCATCATGTGTGAAAATACTGCCCAAGTACCTGATCTCAATCTTTCTATCTAAACCTCCATCATGTGTGAAAATACTGCCCAAGTACCTGATCTCAATCTCTCTATCTAAACCTCCATCATGTGTGAAAACACTGCCCAAGTACCTGATCTCAATCTCTCAATCTAAACCTCCATCATGTGTGAAAATACTGCCCAAGTACTTGATCTCAATCTCTCAATCTAAACCTACATCATGTGTGAAAACACTGCCCAAGTACCTGATCTCAATCTCTCTATCTAAACCTCGATCATGTGTGAAAATACTGCCCAAGTACTTGATCTCAATCTCTCTATCTAAACCTCCATCATGTGTGAAAATACTGCCCAAGTACCTGATCTCAATCTCTCAATCTAAACCTCCATCATGTGTGAAAATACTGCCCAAGTACCTGATCTCAATCTCTCTATCTAAACCTCCATCATGTGTGAAAATACTGCCCAAGTACTTGATCTCAATCTCTCTATCTAAACCTCCATCATGTGTGAAAATACTGCCCAAGTACCTGATCTCAATCTCTCTATCTAAACCTCAATCATGTGTGAAAATACTGCTCAAGTACCTGATCTCAATCTCTCTATCTAAACCTCCATCATGTGTGAAAATACTGCCCACGTACCTGATCTCAATCTCTCTATCTAAACCTCCATCATGTGTGAAAATACTGCCCAAGTACTTGATCTCAATCTCTCTATCTAAACCTCCATCATGTATGAAAATACTGCCCAAGTACTTGATCTCAATCTCTCTATCTAAACCTCCATCATGTGTGAAAATACTGCCCAAGTACTTGATCTCAATCTCTCTATCTAAACCTCCATCATGTGTGAAAATACTGCCCAAGTACCTGATCTCAATCTCTCTATCTAAACCTCCATCATGTGTGAAAATACTGCCCAAGTACTTGATCTCAATCTCTCTATCTAAACCTCCATCATGTGTGAAAATACTGCCCAAGTACTTGATCTCAATCTCTCTATCTAAACCTCCATCATGTGTGAAAATACTGCCCAAGTACTTGATCTCAATCTCTCTATCTAAACCTCCATCATGTGTGAAAATACTGCCCAAGTACTTGATCTCAATCTCTCTATCTAAACCTCCATCATGTGTGAAAATACTGCCCAAGTACTTGATCTCAATCTCTCTAAATAAACCTCCATCATATGTGAAAATACTGCCCAAGTACCTGATCTCAATCTCTCTATCTAAACCTCCATCATGTGTGAAAATACTGCCCAAGTACCTGATCTCAATCTCTCAATCTAAACCTCCATCATGTGTGAAAATACTGCCCAAGTACTTGATCTCAATCTCTCTATCTAAACCTCCATCATGTGTGAAAATACTGCCCAAGTACTTGATCTCAATCTCTCTATCTAAACCTCCATCATGTGTGAAAATACTGCCCAAGTACCTGATCTCAATCTCTCTATCTAAACCTTCATCATGTGTGAAAATACTGCACAAGTACCTGATCTCAATCTCTCTATCTAAACCTCCATCATGTGTGAAAATACTGCCCAAGTACTTGATCTCAATCTCTCTATCTAAACCTCCATCATGTATGAAAATACTGCCCAAGTAGTTGATCTCAATCTCTCTATCTAAACCTCCATCATGTGTGAAAATACTGCCCAAGTACTTGATCTCAATCTCTCTATCTAAACCTCCATCATGTGTGAAAATACTGCCCAAGTACCTGATCTCAATCTCTCTATCTAAACCTCCATCATGTGTGAAAATACTGCCCAAGTACTTGATCTCAATCTCTCTATCTAAACCTCCATCATGTGTGAAAATACTGCCCAAGTACTTGATCTCAATCTCTCTATCTAAACCTCCATCATGTGTGAAAATACTGCCCAAGTACTTGATCTCAATCTCTCTATCTAAACCTCCATCATGTGTGAAAATACTGCCCAAGTACTTGATCTCAATCTCTCTATCTAAACCTCCATCATGTGTGAAAATACTGCCCAAGTACTTGATCTCAATCTCTCTAAATAAACCTCCATCATATGTGAAAATACTGCCCAAGTACCTGATCTCAATCTCTCTATCTAAACCTCCATCATGTGTGAAAATACTGCCCAAGTACCTGATCTCAATCTCTCAATCTAAACCTCCATCATGTGTGAAAATACTGCCCAAGTACTTGATCTCAATCTCTCTATCTAAACCTCCATCATGTGTGAAAATACTGCCCAAGTACTTGATCTCAATCTCTCTATCTAAACCTCCATCATGTGTGAAAATACTGCCCAAGTACCTGATCTCAATCTCTCTATCTAAACCTCCATCATGTGTGAAAATACTGCCCAAGTACCTGATCTCAATCTCTCAATCTAAACCTCCATCATGTGTGAAAATACTGCCCAAGTACTTGATCTCAATCTCTCTATCTAAACCTCCATCATGTGTGAAAATACTGCCCAAGTACCTGATCTCAATCTCTCTATCTAAACCTCCATCATGTGTGAAAATACTGCCCAAGTACTTGATCTCAATCTCTCTATCTAAACCTCCATCATGTGGGAAAATACTGCCCAAGTACTTGATCTCAATGTCTCTATCTAAACCTCCATCATGTGGGAAAATACTGCCCAAGTACTTGATCTCAATCTCTCTATCTAAACCTCCATCATGTGTGAAAATACTGCCCAAGTACTTGATCTCAATCTCTCTATCTAAACCTCCATCATGTGTGAAAATACTGCCCAAGTACCTGATCTCAATCTCTCTCTCTAAACCTATATCATGTGTGAAAATACTGCCCAAGTACCTGATCTCAATCTCTCTATCTAAACCTCCATCATGTGTGAAAATACTGCCCAAGTACCTGATCTCAATCTCTCTATCTAAAACTCCATCATGTGTGAAAATACTGCCCAAGTACTTGATCTCAATCTCTCTATCTAAACCTCCATCATGTGTGAAAATACTGCCCAAGTACCTGATCTCAATCTCTCTATCTAAACCTCCATCATGTGTGAAAATATTGCCCAAGTACTTGATCTCAATCTCTCTATCTAAACCTCCATCATGTGTGAAATTACTGCCCAATTACCTGATCTCAATCTCTCTATCTAAACCTCCATCATGTGTAAAAATACTGCTCAAGTACCTGATCTCAATCTCTCTATCTAAACCTCTATCATGTGTGAAAATGCTGCCCAAGTACTTGATCTCAATCTCTCTATCTAAACCTCCATCATGTGTGAAAATACTGCCCAAGTACTTGATCTCAATCTCTCTATCTAAACCTCTATCATGTGTGAAAATACTGCCCAAGTACTTGATCTCAATCTCTCTATCTAAACCTCCATCATGTGTGAAAATACTGCCCAAGTACCTGATCTCAATCTCTCAATCTAAACCTCCATCATGTGTGAAAATACTGCACAAGTACCTGATCTCAATCTCTCAATCTAAACCTCTATCATGTGTGAAAATACTGCCCAAGTACCTGATCTCAATCTCTCAATCTAAACCTCCATCATGTGTGAAAATACTGCCCAAGTACTTGATCTCAATCTCTCTATCTAAACCTCCATCATGTGTGAAAATACTGCCCAAGTACTTGATCTCAATCTCTCTATCTAAACCTCCATCATGTGTGAAAATACTGCCCAAGTACTTGATCTCAATCTCTCAATCTAAACCTCTATCATGTGTGAAAATACTGCACAAGTACCTGATCTCAATCTCTCAATCTAAACCTCTATCATGTGTGAAAATACTGCCCAAGTACCTGATCTCAATCTCTCAATCTAAACCTCCATCATGTGTGAAAATACTGCCCAAGTACTTGATCTCAATCTCTCTATCTAAACCTCCATCATGTGTGAAAATACTGCCCAAGTACCTGATCTCAATCTCTCAATCTAAACCTCCATCATGTGTGAAAATACTGCCCAAGTACTTGATCTCAATCTCTCTATCTAAACCTCCATCATGTGTGAAAATACTGCCCAAGTACTTGATCTCAATCTCTCTATCTAAACCTCCATCATGTGTGAAAATACTGCCCAAGTACTTGATCTCTTGCACTTGTTTTATCTGGGTTCTGTTAACCATAAAATTATTGTTTTCAGGTGATCTGCTCATCTGCATAGTTTTTGTTTTGGATGTGTTAATTCGTATACTGTACCTTTCATATACCGAGTTGAGTGTAGTCAGATGTTGCTGCAGATAATTTTCACTCTCGTAATGTAGACATTGATCATCTGCAAAAATGAGTTCATTTAACCAACCAGCCTCTGATCTTTCTTCCTCTGAATTTCTTGGTAGATGCTCTAATTTTTATAATAGGTAACATATATTAGGGAAATAAACAATGGGTGCGCCATTTCTGATAGTTTGTTCTTCGGAGTTCGTCGTTTATAGTGAGGCTGCGATATTTACGCCTTTCGGCCTGCCTCATCCTATTTCAGCTAGCATTTTTAGGATACTATGTTTGCCTTCTCGCTACGATCCATATTCTCTTAGCCAGACTACTCATAGCACAGCCTGCATCCTGGACCGCCACTTGGAGGCGGAATAGGGTCTTGGTCAGTTCTGATTCACTGACCCTATAGCAATAAGCTCATTCACGGTGTTACATCTTCAGTCCCTTCTGTCAGTTTGAGAAGCAAAACTTCAGTTGAAGATAATTCGCAGAAGTTTTGACCACATTTAGCATGTGGCATTAGAAAGGTGAACCAAATTCTTATGTGAAGCTAATGACAACTAAAATGTAAATGGTCGTAAATTTGTGTGTCAGGCTGGTAATTGGTCTCCTACGCCTATGATTTCTTTTTTTTCTTTTCATAACTCCTACCTAATTTCTCAAGCCAAATGCGAACAAATAGCGGCAACTTTTGTAAAGCAAGGAACTGCGCAGGTTGAACTTCTGATATTACGCGAGTGTTGCCCTGAATTCTGTTTGCAATGTTTACATTTTTTGGGGGGTGTTAACTATTTGGGGAGCACGGTGGTAGGGGTCGAGACAGAAAGGAAGCGAATGTGATGTATGTATATGTATTATATATGACGAATGCAAGGACAAATGTTCTCGTATCTATATAAAGCACTTCTTGATTGCTGCTCTTCATTTAAAGAGAGTGCCACAAGTTGTTTTAAAGTCGGCAATAGGGACACCATATTGAGTGGTAAGCCACCGTTGTTGTTGATAAGACGTTAGAACGAGCTGCCTTGATAAGTGAGATGTTGTTGTTGTTGCTGTTGTTGTTGTTGTTAGTGGTGGGGGGGGGGGGGGTGGTGATGGTGGAAGTGTTAATATTGAAAGCTACCCGTGCTGGGTTAACTTTTGACGACGTTTCATTGGTAGCGGGTTACAGTGGCTCTTCTTACATCCCAAGGCGCACTGAAGAAGATGTACCTAGTCCACCTGGTCGAAACTTCTCAGTGGATCTACGACTGTGAAAATCACTGTGTCGACCTCCATCTAGTTGGCCAGAATATTGTGAGTGTTCAAGACATCAACGTAGACGTGAAGATGAGACCTTGATCGGGATGTCTGATCTGGCCCTGACGCGAGGTGGCGTCTTGGTCAGTATGTTTGGTCTGGCCCTAACGTGAATATGAGATCTTGATCAGGGATCAAGACGCTGAGCAGCGCATGAGCTGCAGTGGTCAGCGACCCATAGCTGACTGCTAGAGTCAGGGCCAGCGAACCAGAGCGGCCAAGACCCTTCTACACCTCCACGCGGTGATCCTGGATAACAGGCTGCAACAGGGCAGACTGGCTAAGGAGAAGGGGTCGAAGAGGGAATGTTAACCCGGTCCTCAAAAAATGCTTGCTGAAGTCGGATGCGTTGGACCGAAGGTGCAAATATCGCAGTCAAGCTGTAAACTACGACACAACGCATTCCGTTGTCTGGACTACATTCTGCTACTTAAGCCCTTTCGGGGTTTGGTAGCGGGAGATTGAGAACAAACGCAGAAGAAGAAGACGACGACGAAGAAGGAGAAGAAGAAGAAGAAGAAGAAGAAGAAGAAGAAGAAGAAGAAGAAGAAGAAGAAGAAGAAGAAGAAGAAGATCTTGATCAATATGTTTGACCTTGCCCTAACGTGAGGTGAAGTCTTAATCAGTATGTTTCACCTGACCCTGACGTTAGGTGTGATCTCTATCAGTATGTTTCATCTGGCCCTGACGCGAAGTGCAAACCTCGATCAGTATGTTTCACCTGACCCTGACGCGAAGTACAGACCTCGATCAGTATGTTTCACCTGTCCCTGACGCGAAGTGCAGACCTCGATCAGTATGTTTTACCTGACCCTGACGCGAAGTGCAGACCTTGATCAGTATGTTTCACCTGACCATGACGCGAAGTGCAGACCTCGATCAGTATGTTTCACCTGACCCTGACGCGAAGTGCAGACCTCGATCAGTATGTTTCACCTGACCCTGACGCGAAGTGCAGACCTTGATCAGTATGTTTCACCTGACCATGACGCGAAGTGCAGACCTTGATCAGTATGTTTCACTTACCCTGACGCGAAATGCAGACCTTGATCAGTATGTTTCACCTGACCTGACGCGAAGTGCAGACCTCGATCAGTATGTTTTACCTGGTCATGACGTGAGGTGTTCATCTTGATCAGTATGTTTCACCTGACCCTGACACGAAGTGCAGACCTCGTTCAGTATGTTTCATCTAGCCATGACGTGAGATGTTCATCGTGATCAGTATGTTTCACCTTGACGATGACGTGAGATGTTCATCTTGATCAGTATGTTTCACCTGACACTGATGCGAAGTGCAGACCTCGATCAGTATGTTTCCCCTGATAAGTTATATTAACTAGCTTATTTAGGTCTATATTGAGGTGAAAAGACCAATAGTGGACCATGGATCAGCAACATGGCCTACAAATCACACCTACAGATCGCAGATAGGGCACAAAACCAAGCGTTCATCGTGATTACTGGCGCCATGAAGACCATTTGAATGTATCAAATGGATAAAAATCACACGCATCGCACCTCTTTCCTATAGACGGGTCACTAAGATCATGGTACAAGCAGAAAAGTACAAGAACATAACAGCACACCCAGTGAAGACCAGATTCGAAGATCTTACCAGTAGAAGATTGAAGAGAGTAGCTTTGTACATCGGTCCCAAAAAATAATGAGAACATATAAGGAGAAATTACCACTGAGGATTCAATACTCCTTCTAACCCCATGGGAATAACATCAAAACCTCAGCGTCAAACAATCATACTTGCCACCTGCCCCATGAGAGATTAAAATGCTCTCCAAATGAAAGCAGCAGCAAGCGACATGATCGATGAACTGCACCCCAGAGAAGCATGGATCCAGGTATATGCTGATGGATTAGCAACAAGAGCAGTGAAGAATGAGACGCAGTAATCTATGTTTTTCTACCCAGAAATAAGAAACCACTAGGTCTCCGCTTATTTGTTCAAACTATTCGGCTGAAGTACAGGCACTAATTATTTCTGCAGAAATGATTAGCAACACAGAAAGTCGATGTGAGCAGGTTGTATTTCTTATAGATACAATGTCAGTTCTGAAAGCCTCTAGAATGATAAACTGTCAGTGCTTTAGAAAGCCTTGGGCTAACAAAAAGCCCCGAGAAGGGCAGGGCTACATCGGATATCGTCACACTGTGGCATACCAGGAAATGAGACAGCAGATTGACAAAGGAGGGAGCAACACGAGAACAAAACGAACAAATAATCCCCTTCCAAGAAAAGAAGACCGTTATTCAGGTCATTAGGAGAGTTGACCAAACAAGAGACAACCATCACTGTTTTGATCAAACAGAATAAGTGATCCTGTTCCGCTTGAGAATGGTACATACGAGATTGAATAGCCACTTACACCGGCTAAAATTGGCTCCATCGCCAATGTGTATGCAAGAGCAGACATCCCAGACATTGGAGATTGCTTTAACATTAATCTATTTTCAGTATCTGTATAGCCACCGAGCTTGTTATAGACTATGTATTGTATTATACATTTGCTACTTTTAGTTCCACTGCTAATACGATATTACAATTTTTCTTCCATTTACTAGTTAAGATTTATTATCTTCTCTTTTATGTATTATTTTTGCATGGTTTTATTTCTCTAATAAAGACTCCCTCACAAACTTCGTTTCGTTCCATATCGAGTTCGCTCCCACTGAAGTCTACCCAGCTGTAAACGGGAAACTAATATGTAGCTATGGAAAGCAAAGCAAAGATGAAGGCAGTGAAAGGGTTTTCTCACCCGACACATTATTATGACTTCCTACACAAAAGTCTTGAACATTTCGTTCCTAACAGCAATGTTTGCTATCCCACTGGGAGGGAGTTGTTGGTAACCTCAAATGTAGAGAAATGTCTTGTAGAATGTTTTAACTATAACAAATGTACATCCCCAAATAAGAACATTCTCATAGTGGTATCCAGGTTTGAAAGAATAAGCTACTACAAGTTGATAGTCAAAGAGTGGGCTGCAGATAGGGATAACTACTTTAACGCCCATTTCATTTAAACCACCACTGCAGATGCTCGGACAATATAATTCCTGTAAATGGGTCAACTGTAGTGCTGGACCTATGCTTCACCTGCAGCGAGAAAGCGAATCATGTTCATATAAGAAGAGCTAGATTATTCCTCATAACACAATGACAAGTGTTATTTAGAAATTAGGGTCATGTTAACGAGGCTCAAGGTGAAGGACGCATTCCAGGAACAAGCGTAAGAAGGATATATGAAGTGACACCGCTAATAGCTCCAAACTGCCACAAAATACGTCAAATTCCACACAGCTCCATTCATACGGTATTCAAGCCAAACTTGCCAGTGTAATATCACAACAATTATAAAAGACAAGAGTTGCATTCTTGACAAAGTGGAAAAGGATGTACATGTCAAGGATATATGGCACGGGGATTTAGCATGAGTTATTTAACATTTACCCGAGTCGTTCCTGGGTCATAGAGCAAAGAATATAGGTCGACTATTTCTTTCCTTGCATATCGTACGAGCCGACTAAAGAAGGTTGCGCATGAAGCTAGTAACCTCAGCTTGTGAAAACAATGGCAAGAAACCACAAATGACTAGATATAGGCGTTCCTTAAAGTTGATTGGGGAAAGCCAAATTTAGTGTTACGCCCATGCTTCAACAAGCGGTTTAAATCAGGATTTCCCAATAGATAGTTTGGGAAAACCAAATACCGTGTCCGGCCTTAAGCTTAAATAAATGGCTGGAAACGGGCGAACTTTAACCAGGTTAGGGTGAGCCCTACTACCTAATTGGACCGTTGCTTCAAAATATGACTAGAATCAGACTTTCCTTAACGATAATTATCATTCAACCTAAATTCCGTCACCCTCTTTGGGGGCGCATAGACCCAACATTGGCTTTCCCTAGCCATCTTTTAGGGAGCTATTTTCCAGTTCTTTGCTGAAGCATAGGTCCGACAATGCATTTGGCTTTCCTTGGCCATCTTTTAGGGGGCCATATTCCAGCCATTTGTTGAAGAATTGGATATACGAAGAATAGGATTACTGCTGTCTTTCAAAATATCGTCAAAAGCCACCGAAGAGGAGTTTGCATAAGTCTAGCATCTTAACTTCCTGTTATGTCTCGTGCACCTTAGTCCATCACTGCATCTTGGTTCCCTGATGTTTCGTGTGACATAATGCCATCACTGCATCTTGGCTCCCTGATGTTTCGTGTGACATAATACCATCACTGGACCTTGGCTCCCTGATGTCTCGTTCGACATAATGCCATCACTGCATCTTGGCTCCCTGATGTTTCGTGTGGCGTAGTGCCATCACTGCATCTTGACTCCCTGATGTTTCGTGTGGCGTAGTGCCATCACTGCTTCTTGGCTCCCTGATGTTTCGTGTGGCATAATGCCATCACTTCTAACGTTGGGAAGGGCGTAGCGAAGCGGTTATTGACATGGCTAACATCCGAAACCTGTTTGTGTTCGTATACATGACACGGTCAGGTTGTATGTCTAAGATCCATTAGAATCTTCGTAGTGGAGCACATATATAAGGTCACTTGTTCGCTTGCTGAGTCTTTCGTCCATTGCGTTCCAATTTTCCGTGTCAGGAAGACTGACGAGTCTTGAGGATATTTCGGCGGGAGTAATATGCTCTTTGTGAAGCGCTTAGCTTAGTCGACAGTGAGCTGGCTTGATAAACAATACTTTACGGAAGCGGCAGAAACAACAAGAAAAACCATATAAACTCAGGAAACAAGGAAAACCATACAAACTCGGGAAACAACAAGGAAAACCATATAAACTCAGGAAACAAGGAAAACCATATAAACTCTAGAAACAAGGAAAACCATTTAAACTCAGGAAACAAGGAAAACTATATAAACTCAGGAAACAACAAGAAAAACCTAACAACAAGGAAATAAAATAAACTCGGGAAACAACAAAGAAAACCATATAAACTCCGGTAACAGCAAGGAAAATCATATAAACTACAAAGGACGAAGAAAGAACCTACAGAAACAGCAAAGAAGACCAGTTATGTCCCCATGATTTTCTTCACTGTATAATCATCTGTCCGGCTAGCTATCCTAATCTGTTTATCCAAGTCAGACAATTATTAACGCTCCTAAACCTGACAAGTGTACTCTCGATACCGATGAGTCGAGATAACCTAATTTCTTCTAAGGCATGATAATCTTCCATTCTCCTCTTTGAGATTCATTTATTTTTCTTCGTCTTATTCTTCCTTTGTCTTCTTCGTCTTCTTTTTTCTTTTCTTTTTGGTTATTTCTTCGTCCTTTAAAGGACTTAGCTTACAGCGTGTCAGTGATATCTGCAATTCAACCAGCTGGTTGCATTGATTGTCAAACTCTGAAGTCCTCAGCAGGTCGAGGCTTTCTGATATTCAAAAGCTGCTGCAGTGAGCCCAGAGCAGATGAGCTGTGCATGCCTGATAAGCATTTCCAAGTAGCTGTTGTACTGTAAGTACAGGACAGGCAAGCACTCGACAGGGAGCAGAAGAAAGGATACAAAGATTACCTGTTGTTGTTGTTGTTGTTGTTGTTGTTGTTGTTGAATGCCCACAATGAGCATTTATACTCTTTTGAGAGCTCTAAAAAAGGGCGTGAAGTGAACATGCCGATGAAGGTGTACCGGTGACTTCCAGGCTGTTAGGCTATCCTTGGTTTCATCTGCGTGACGTTCATTACTACAGGGATCGCGTCGATCCCTATAGCCTAGATGAGATGGTTGGACCAGTTTTCTTCATCGCTGCGCATGGGCAGTATTCACTTAACAGTACGACATGAAACCATTTATATCTGGGTCAAATGAGAGAAATGAATGTCTGGTAACAAAATTGGTACTTTTATGGAGTGAAATAAGCACTGCTCAACACACAACAAGCGTAAACTAACAAACATCAGTGTTGAATATAATCTTGACACGGTGTATTCTTCACTTTTATTTCCAGGGGATTCTGGAGTACAGTACACAGATTTACCCATCTGAACATATCCATATTCATTTTTAATATTGTTGCTGAGAGCTTCGTGGATTGCTGGCTCGAAGACAAAAATAAGACTACATCTTTCTGATAGCAAGATTGCCTACATTGTATACTTGCATCATGAGTTACAATTAATCTTTGAAAGAATTAAGATCAGAGAGAGTTTTCCCCCAAAAGAAATCAATGACAAGATTTTACTATTCTGAAACAAATCTCTAGGTTAGATTGTTGCGTGTATTTTTTTTTAAAATAACTAACGGATCTTTCTGGTTTAATACAAGCCGTGTACTGTTCAGGTGCCCCAAGTTACATATTTCTAAAAACGTATCCACTTAGAAGTGATCTTGCTTAGTTACTTAAACAGACAAAGAGGCATCTTCAGACTGTTCCAGTTCCTGAATAGCCAGATTGCCATTTTGAGCCAAAAACAGGATCTGGTAGTGGACGAAAATTTTTGAAAAATTCCAAGCAGATCAGAGATCTACGAAAGACAGCTCGAAAATCAACAAAGGAGATTTGCCTTGCTGTGAAATATAAATCAAATCGTGGGCTTAACTGTGCTGATTTGACTAGACTACAACTGACAATCTACAGGTATTGACATTCTATGGCAGTGACAATGGCGACTGTCACAAATGTTTGTCTTGTCACGTTCATGTTGACATATCTCAACTGTGTTCAAGGTGAGTGCATGTCATTTGCTCTGTTATTATCTTGCTTTTTCATATGTGTTTGTTACTTTCCTGTATTTAGTCCATGGAATATCCGAAGGATAGGACATTCGTCTCTCACATCAAATAGATCGGACCAAATTTATGGTCGTAAAACGTTCCAGTTCATCCAAATGTAAATAGTTACCTACGTGTGTGCTTGTGTGTGTGTGTATGTATGTATTTATGTATGTATGTATGTACATTCGTGCGTGCGTGCATGCGCGTGTGCGATGTATGTATGTATGCATTTATGTATGTATATATATATATATATATATATATATTTAAACAGAGAGAGAGAGAGAGAGAGAGAGAGAGAGTTTCAGTTTTCATGACGTACAATCTGTGCCCTTTATACTGTGCATCTCTCGGTGTTGACGGGAGAGAAAGAAAACGGAGTGAACGAAAATACCCATGTCTATTATTTACATGACATTTGAGTTGTTCCATCTGTAAAGTGCATGACCATTTCATTCCCGAAACTTAGGGTGTCTCACCTTAAAGTACATCTAGTATGCTTCTGTTGAAGAACTACAGTTCGCCTGTAACGCGGGAGACGTTTCCTTTAAAAACAAGAGTTAATAAGATACGGCTTCTATTTTAAGACGAAAAGCACTTTAAAAGATATAATTGTACAATGTCAAATCATCTTGCTAATAAATCGTCATAATCGTGCATTTTAAGCGAAGCGATTTGAGTCCATACATTGATAAATTCAGAGAACCCTCGATTTACAGCCGCTCGAAATGCAAGCCTCTTTATACGACTTCCCTTAGAGTAAATAAGGGGCTTCAACTTTCCCCATGCGGATCGTAATCCCAGTGCCTCTCCTTAACGGGGAGGAAAGAATAAGTCCACTACATTTGTCGTAATAGATGATTAAGTAGCGATGTGGATGATGTGGGCAGCCTCGTGATGTAAAACAATGTCCGACATTGTCCCACTTCTGCAAGATCACATACTGCTAATGGTGACGCCTTACTTCTACAGGAGCACATCAGGATAAAAGTGATCCCTTACTTCTACAGGACCACATGGGCTCCTCATATATACGTTTGGACTCGCATGTAAAAAAAATGGAGGTCCTTCACTGCTGTTAGGGATAAAGTGTTAAAACTTAATTGTACTATGCATCCACTTTTTTCTAATTGGAGTGACCACTTCTCGTTGTTGTTTCTTTTCTTTCCTGCACAGCAGACCTAGTACCCATTTACAGCTGGGTAGACTTGAGGCGCCGATAACGGGGAATGATGATAATGATGATTAACGATGATGATGAGGATAGTGATTATGTAAGCCCTGTGACTGTGAAATGGTAATTGTTGACAGTTCAATGCCTTCCGGCCAAAGGCCCACGTCTTCCTCAGTTGGAGCTCGTTAAAGTGTTGTCTTAGAGGCATCATGATAAAGGGTGGGATGAGGGGCGGGGGTATGAGGGCATCTTTCAGGCATCCCCGAAGGAAGACTGTCCAGTGTGTTGGTGTCCCAGGATCGTCGCGTCCTGCCAAGGACCTAGCACAACACCTGAGTCGGTCACGTCATCCTTCCTCTGCGAGCCCTGCCACCTGCGGAGGTGCAATGTCCGCTGGTCTGCATCTCTCGTCATCCATAGTGGTCATTGATAGAGGAAAAATGCCAACGAACGAAACCAGATTGTATTTAACCCATGGAGTGCCAGGGGATTGCTGCAGTCAATAGCATATACCACTCGTAGGTAGATTCTGCAGCAACACCCAGACATGCCCAAGTTGGATAGCCAAGCTAGGAGTAATAGTCCCTCCCGCCGGCATAGCTTCAGCGATTATTGGCGCGCCCAAACCCTCCAACTTCCAACTTCGACAAGAATGTTTACATGTGGAGATATAACGGGGGGGGGGGGGATAGGTGTGTTCGGTTGTTGGTTGTTGTTGTTTTTTTTTTTTTGGGGGGGGGGAGGGTTCAGGGATATGAGGGGGGCCTCAAATCTTGTAACTTTAGACACGAGAAACGAACACTCTACCTCTCTGACACTCGTATGCATGCGACCCCAATTCGCATCCAAAGCTAAGACACGCGAGCGGGTTCTCTGATATCTTAATGAAAAATGTCCTGGTTTAGTCTCGCACCAAACGTAAGTGATTTATTAATAGCCATCTGTTGGACGTTCACTTGTTCATTTTTGTATGGAATAGAAAAACGTATACATAAAAGCAATCTAATGAGTTACTTTCACAATCCCAACGCACCAGGTTCGATTCTCACAGTGTCCTGTGTGGCAGATAATGGTTTTTTCTCGGACGAATGCTCCGTCACGTACGAAAAGTAATGGCAACCTACCGTACTGCACACTTGCCAAGAAACTTGTAACAGCCAAATAGGTGGCGGTTTTAAGAAGCGAATTTCTGCAAAGGACATGCTTCTTACTTTTTTCTTTTAATGAGTTACTGTTTAGGTAACATGAACTCAATGCATCCGTAACTGAGAAGAGAAGCTGATATTGACATATTTATGGCAAATCTGAAATGCTAGTCCACATCATACTGACCAGGACGGAGCGCCAAGGTCAGGCACAACATACTGACCAGGACGTCGCGTCAGGGTCAGGCACAATACACTGACCAAGACTACTGTCTCTCTTTTATGTAGCGTTCCCTGGAAACAGCTGTTTTCAAGGCAAGCATAGCACAACCGTCTGGGGGACCACGGCCTACCTTCATCAGCATACTTGAAATGGGAGGAAAGCTGCTACAACCTACCACTTAACGTCCTTTTTAAGGCGCACAACAGAGTAACCTACTAATTGTGGGCATTAAACAACAACAACAAGGGAAAATCTTCACAGAGACGGGCATTAAGAAAGGGTTCCATTGGCCAAAAAAATACTGTCAGAGAAGAATGGAAATTGTTGACCTCAAAGAATATCATTATAGAACTGAAGAAAAGAATAGTCACTACTCATGTATTGTGAATTGTACCGGTTTAGGCTGAAACATGGATTGGCAGAGAAGGATGAAAAAGGTTTGGAAGCATCGTTTGATACGTGGTACTACGTAGAATGGAACAAGTCAGTTGGAAAGGAAGAAGATCCTATGGACAATGTCTTTACTGAGGTAGCCGCACAAAGAGAAATTATGAAAATGGTATAAAAACGAAGATTGGGCTGGATTGGATACAATATACGACATTAAAGTCTTCTACAGAAGATACTAGAAGGCGGAAACCGAACATACCGGCTACACAAAAAACGATGCCTATTACCAGTTGAACAGAAGAGAGCAGGTCGTGGTCTTTAGACTTCGCACTGGCCACAATAGACTGAGGTACCACCTATTCAACAAGTTGAAGATAGGTGGCACTAACAAATGCTCGTGTGGTACCGGGAAAATGACCGCTGAGCATTTGCTGCAAAACTGCCCGACATACGAGGATCAGAGAGAGCAGATGTGGCCATCACCAGTGGCAACACTAGACAAGCTCTATGGCAGTGTCGACAGCCTCAGGATGACCGCTGCTTTTTTCGAAAAAATTATGGTTGATGTCTGACTGCGTACGAAGAAGAAGAAGATACTAGAAGGCAATATCCAGGGTTTTAAAAAAGAACGTGAGCGACCAAGACTCATCTTTACATCTCAGGCATTCACAGATTAATATCTCTGTACGGACCTGTGCTGAGGTGAAGAGCGCTGCAAAGGATAGGGTCAAATGGAGAGACATGTTCAACCGTACAACCAGTCTTAGGATAGAACAACCCTGGAATAGGATTGAATGGAGAGACATGTTCAACCGTACAACCAGTCTTAGGATAGAACAACCCGGGAATAGGATTGAATGGAGAGACATGTTCAACCGTACAACCAGTCTTAGGATAGAACAACCCTGGAATAGGATTGAATGGAGAGACATGTTCAACCGTACAACCAGTCTTAGGATAGAACAACCCGGGAATAGGATTGAATGGAGAGACATGTTCAACCATACAACCAGTCTTAGGATAGAACAACCCGGGAATAGGATTGAATGGAGAGACATGTTCAACCGTACAACCAGTTTTAGGATAGAACAACCCGGGAATAGGATTGAATGGAGAGACATGTTCAACCGTACAACCAGTCTTAGGATAGAACAACCCGGGAATAGGATTGAATGGAGAGACATGTTCAACCGTACAACCAGTCTTAGGATAGAACAACCCGGAAATAGGATTGAATGGAGAGACATGCTCAGACAACCGTACAACCAGTCTTAGGATAGAACAACCCGAGAATAGGATTGAATGGAGAGACATGTTCAACCGTACATCCAGTCTTATGATAGAACAACCCGGGAATAGGATTGAATGGAGAGACATGCTCAGACAATCTTACAACTTCTTTTAGGATTGATCAACCAGATGATGATGATGACAGTGATGATGATGATTAGCTTCCACAACATCACGTATCGTCGAAATTAGCCAGTCATTCTCATTTGTATTGTTCTTTCTCCCTGACGAAGACCTATTGTTGATACGGTAGATTGCTATTTTGTATTTGTGCTCACGTCGAACTGACTCACACCTGATTATATTCTTGTAGCTATCTTGTACTTATCTTGTAGCTATCTTGTACTTATCTTGTACTTATCTTGTACTTATCGACATTTCATTGTCAGTTCCTATGCCGACCTCTGGTGATTGGTGAGCAACTATATATTTGATCTCACTAGCGATACTCGCGGAGAAATGAAAGAAACCATTGTAATTTTCTAAGCAATCGTCAAAGGCGACTAAAAAAAAGTTTTGCATGTGGCTAGTAACCTCTTCATGGAAAAAAACACATTTTTAATGAGACCGCCACTTCAAATACTTGGAAACAGGTTTCCTGTCAGGAGCTAACTACAGTGGCGGCCCTCTATATCGTGAGTTGCCAGATTGTTACAGTACTCATCCTGTGTAATTTCACTTAACGGAAATAGAAAGTGCCGTGTTCCACTCCGCCCCTGCCTAAACCATAAGAGTCCAACCAATGACCACAGAGTTGAAAAATGAAATAAAATTCGAACTGATCAGCACATGGAGATGTTTCTAGCAAAAACATTTGTTGTTCCCAAACGCTAAACGTTCTTCATAGATATTGTGACGCTTTCTAAAGTGCGTATGAGCAGTAGAGAGGCGGATCACTTGCTTCTCGTGGTAAATGTACCGGGTTCAACCCCCATTGTCGACATAATATACATGGATACATTATATTTTTGTTTGGAAGACAAGATCGCGAGGTAAGGAAATGGCTACTCATAACAAGCTACGGCTAAGCGTAGTTAAGCCGCTAACACTTCACCTCCGACAGCAGTGTCCGCTAATTGGCATACCTTACCTGTTACGCCCCTTTCGGAGGAGGGGCGTTAGGGGGGGGGGGGGTTGGATGGGGGAAGTTGAGGGTCGCGGTAACTAAGTGATTAGTGACATGACTCAGAAACCGAAATTCCATGGGTTTGGATCCATGAACTAACAAGGTCGTACCACTGCGAGTTGTGAACTATTAAAAAACTGCGTGCTGAAGTTGGATACACTGGATCGCAGTGCGTGAAACATAGTACAGCGCTGATAAATGCTCACAGTCTGTTCCTATTATGTGCAGCTTCTTGATGTGTGTGCCCGAGACACGCCATTCAACTGACTTCCACTTCAACCGTTCTTCCCCATGAGTTTATTCCCGTTAATGCTCAACTCTTCTTTTCCCCCTGGGTTAAAATCCAGTGCCTGTCTACTTATACTGTCCGATTTCCTTCTAGGAGTGGGCTATATCCGACCTCAGTTTATCTCCCCAATTTCTTGCTCTATTGGCTGTTGGCATGTCATTTCTGGCAGATCTGTATTTGCCAGTACCTCCGGTCATCAAGCACGCAGTATTCGATGAAGACACTTGTTAACTATGGTCTGCACTCTGGATGTGATACCGTCAGCCACACGTTATGTCTTCAAGTGATACAGCTATACCGATCAGCGCGAGAACAAGGTTAACGATAGCACCACAGTCAAGCATGTTTTCTTAAAATTGGTGCTCTTCTCTGTAATATAGAAAGAATTTGTCCCGCCACACTTATTATATTTCCAAGTGTGTGGCGTTATTAGTGTTCAAAAAGTCATTGTGTCGCTTGCTTCAACTTCAACATCGTTTTCTCTCTCATTGTTTCGTGATAACAACACAAGTCTCAATAAACATCGTATCGTTCTGGTGACCAGGTCTCACCATACATCGTATCGTTCTGGTCACTAAATCTCACCATACATAATATATAGTTGTGGTCACTAAATCTCACCATACATCGAAACGTTGCCACAAACACAAGTCTCGGCATTCATCGAATCGTTGTCACCAACAAAAGCCTAGATTGTTTAACCTGGCTCCTATATTTTTTTAACCTGGCTCCTATATTTTTTTAAGCTGGCGCCTAGATCCTAAACAAATTTGTCAGCCCTTGCGATATAGACTCCAGTATACTAAACCACAGCCACTTCTCTTCCTTGCTGATCTTGCTATTCTAACAACAAGCCAGGTACCCATTTTCAGTTTGTTAGACTGGGGCGTACCGTAGCGAGAACTAAAGCTTCAAACACAAATCCCATATTTAATATATATGTATCATCAATAAAGTTTCAAATCACATATTTAAAATGTATGTATCCTAAATACAGTTTCAAATACAAATCAACAATTTGAGATATACGTATCCTCAATAAAACTTTAACCAAATCACATATTTGAGATCGATGTATCTTCAATAATGTTTCAAATCACCTATTTGAGATTAATGTATTCTCAAAAAAGCTTCAAATCACAATAAAAATCTGTGTACCCTAAATAAAGCTTTAAATACAAATCACATATGTGAGATCTATTAATCCTCAATAAAGCTTCAATCACACATCATATTTTCATATAGCTCAGAATTAAACGCAGAAGACAATGAAATAATAACATTTGATATGTGAGAATGATAATATCACTGTGCTCTTTTTTGTACCTGCTTTGTACTTGTTTTGTACTTGCTTTGTACTTGTTTTGTACTTGCTTTGTACTTGCTTTTTACTTGCAATTTACATGACTAGAATACTTTCTGCTCTTCCATATGGGGTAAGGTGTAGGAGAGTAAGATGACAAGAAGTGTTCAAGTTGATATTTTTCATACCACAACCTGAGAAAAGGGCTAGAGTTCTCTGTCTGAACATTATCCCCAACCAGAGAAACCACGACGCTAAACACACTATCATAGCCGATTCACGCCGTCAGGTATAATGATCAACTACCGATGTATCAGTCATTGTCCAAAGATCTGAGATTAAGACATCCATGGGAATGAATGACTGTGTAAGTTAATCTCATTCATTGTTGTCAGTTTCAGGTTTATCGTGCGCAATGTGCACACCTGCAGATCCAGCCTGCCGGAGTGGAAACATCTTACCTACACCTTGTTCTGCTGGTGAACGCTACTGCTATATTCTCTACGTCTACGTAGATCGTGGTAGGTGGGCGTGTTTCAATGTTATGGTTTCTCTGTCAGCTGTTTCTATACTCCGTCTAGACTGGGAACCAAGACTAGTGTCAAGGATTGGTGAAATATATTGATAAAGACCTCCACCTCACCTCCTCTTTGTGGATCCTGGAAACATGATGTGTTATAGCAGTCTGGTCAACGATGAAGGGATTGATACTGTGATCCCCCCAGTGGCGACCTTACTGAACCGCATCGCATTTTACTACAACCAGGAGGACCCTTTTCCACATCAAGAAGTATACCTCGTAAATAATAAGAGCTACTGTAGCTCTCCCCCCCCCCTACACCACCCAAGACACGTCTTCGAGAGGGAATTAAATCAGATTGAATCATGTCTGCAACAACAATTTCTAGACTAGAAGATTATCAGACTAATGGCATCTAGAAATCGCACAGCAGTTCTAATTTAACACAATTCTTAGCGTTGTTCGCTCGAACTACAATCCGATTCAGGATAAACTGCTTTCTTGTGCTCCACTAGAGTTTAGACCTGGAGCTAGAATAGCTTTGTGTGGCTCAGGTTCTTTGATATAACAAAGATAGTTTCTATGTGGCTGAAAGAAGTGCATCTTTACCGACAGAAGATATTCTTTAAACCCTAACAAACAAACAAAACAGCCATCGGCCACATGTTACCAGGGCTTTATATGAGAGCAAAGAATAGTAACAATGTAAACCTGCCAAGCATGTCGTATACAGAACCGTTCCACCTGGTGCGATAGCATCACACACGATGCTTAGATCACAGAGGAAAACGATCATCGCCGATTGATATACTGCCCCGACTATGGATGTATTCCCTAGTGATATTACTGCCCCGACTATGGATGTATTACCTAGTGATATTACTGCCCCCACTGTGGATGTCTTCCCTAGTGATATTACTGCCCCCACTGTGGATGTATTCCCTAGTGATATTACTGCCCCCACTATGGATGTATTCCCTAGTGATAGTACTGCCCCCACTATGGATATCTTCCCTAGTGATATTACTTCCCTCCACCGTGGATGTCTTCCCTAGTGATATTACTGCCCCCACTGTGGATGTATTCCCTAGTGATATTACTGCCCCCACTGTGGATGTATTCCCTAGTGGTATTACTCCCCCGACTATGTATGTCTTCCCTAGTGATATTACTGCCCCCACTATGGATGTATTCCCTAGTGATATTACTGCCCCCACCGTAGATGTATTCCCTAGTGATATTACTGCCCCTACCGTGGATTTATTCCCTAGTGATATTACTGCCCCCACCGTGGATGTATTCCCTAGTGATATTACTGCTACCACTGTGGATGTAAAGCGAGGCGCCTGAAAGAATAGACCACACAACGACCCAACAGCCAACTCCTCACATGTTTGTCACAAGTGGCGCAGTCTACCCTTGCTAGAATTGGACTTGAGTCATCACGCCGGACAAGACTGATGCTGCCGCTATCTTCTCTTGCGATAGGCAGCAACCATATTAGTTTCATCCCATATATATATATATATATATATAAAACTCGTCACTAACTCAAAGTGACTTAGTACGTATTAATTATAAATCGCCATTGTTCCATTGGTGAAGTAGTTTGTTTTATTAACTGTGGCCACCTTTTCAAAAATTTGTAGCCGTTTATAAATCGTCACTTTGTCAATGGTGTGTCACTACATTTCCTTTTCGTGTACAAATCGTCCGAAACGTCTTGTTATATAATACATGTCCTTTCAGTAAACCGTAGAAGTGGGGCATCTGAAGGACAGAGGGGTTAACATGCAGGTTTCTCGCGGCAAGGGTATGAAGATCTGTTTATGGTAAAGACATACTTGAGTTTATCAAGCTGCAAATGGTGTCATGACTAACGGTTGACGGAAGGCAGGGCAGCGAGAAAGGCAACTCCTAACCCCACATCAAATTAAGCTGACTTGTCACAGTGATTTGTCTAACACTTTACCCCCGACTGCAGTCAATGCTGTGTCAGTGCTTTAAAAAAACAAACTATGTTAGAATTGTATCAATGTTATTGCCTGCATCTGTTGAATGTAACTTCAATGAGTATTTTTTTGTTGTGGCTCTCTTTCTTCCAAAGCTCAAGGCACATACCGAGGATGTTCTGGAACGGACAGTGTCCAAGGATGCATACCTGTGACCGTTAGACAAACACAAGGGACTTCCTGTATGTCTGTGTGTGGCTGGGAAGGCTGCAACTCGTCGCATGGAAACACGCAATCTTTCCTGGACAGAAAAAGATAATTGACGTGTGAAAATTGAGTGACGTATGCAAGATAATGCAAGACCAGATGTGAGATGTGTGACTTTTGGTGTCGTCCAATTGCATTTTCTTGCGATGACAACTTTGACTTCTCACGAAAAGAAATAGTTTTAATTTGTGTTGTACATTTTCTGTGAGTTTATAACATTTTAACCAGTGCAGTAATTTCATTGTGTGACCAAATTTATTTCTTGCCGGTATAAAATCGTTAATTCCGATTTGACATTCATTCATACAAAGAAGTATCGTTTAACAGAAGTTCGGTTTACAACATGTTCGACTCATTGTCGAAAGTTCTTTAAAATGCCGGCCTAGGTGGCTATTAAATTTAAAACAAAAGATTCAACGTGGCATAAGGGGTGAAACATTTGTTACACAGTTCCAAACGCACTGAGTTCAAATCCCGCTGTGGAAGTGCATTATATCTAGTTGTCGTCTGTCCATCGTATCTGGCCTCGTACTCTCACGTTTCACTCCGCTAACGCAGTCCACCCATGTATAACGATGTATTTCATCACTTGAATTTAGCTCAACTTCTAGAAACTAGAAAGAGCATAGAGGTTAGAGTGAAAAGGATATGTTATCAAACCTATGCAGAGCTAGAACCGTCTGGACTCTTGAAGCTATGAACAATACATCCTAGGAGTTTTGCGTTTTGATCCAGCCTAATAACACAGAAGCGGTATTGTAGTGATATGCCGTATTACAAAATCATATAATAGAGAATAAATAAATTAAAGTACCTAACACTGCATTCTGTCTTCAAAAATATAAAACACCAGTTCCCTGCCTGAAAATTCTTCTGAAAATGTCGTTTATTATAAAGTGAACACTGTTTATATGTAAATGATGTCTATAATTCATGTTCATTTTGTAATTTTCTTTGATAAATTGTTATACATTAAAAATAATTTGATAAGAAAAAAATGGTCGTAAGTTTGTTAATACATTATGAAATGGATAAGTTTTTATGAAGATCCACTTTTTTGTTCTTGCGTTGGCCTTATTTCTCTAATCCCCCAAGGAGGTGTGCGTTGCACTGTGGTTTTTATTTTGCGCCTGTCAGTCCAATGCATCCGACTTCAGCATGCATTTATGTAAGGGTCTGCTTACTCCTGCATTTTCTAAGGGCTTGGTTCCCCGGGATAACGGCCGGTGCTGGGATGGGGATCGAACCCAGCACCTTTGGATTGTAAGCCGTGCCACTTAACAACTAGGCCAAGCCGTCCCCAGATTAACTTTAAGTTCTTTACTGTAACTAACGTTAATTGTTAAGGGATACCCCCACACTTTAAACCGAGACGTGTATGTAGTTAGAGCGCAGCTTCCGTACACAGATCATGCGGGCTCATAATTAGGTACGGGTAACAGTGGTCTCATAGTAGACATTGCTGTCAGAGATGAAGTGTTAGATACTTCATTGTACGAGACCAGCTTGTTTATAAAGTGGTGTGAGCAGTTCCTTCCTCGCTGCCTTTCTGTCCCGAAGATCAAGCTAAGTACTTATTTACAAATGAGTCGACTGGAGCGTGTCTGTAACGTGAATTGAAACCCGTACCTTTGTCAGAAGAGGAAGTTTTCTACCATTATGTTAATCGGCAGCTCATAATATGAGAACCGGAGTGCATGCTGGGGCACAAACAGCGAAGTAACTTCTCCCGGGTGTTCGGGGCACAGCCACAAGTTTTCAGTCACGAATGGATGGCTTCTAATTGGTAGTTATTGTAGGGAACGTTTCTTTATATGTGCTCAGCGGGACCTTAACATTGTAACTAGGGCATTGAGCACACTTCTATAATATTTTACAGTGGTTATTCATATGTGTATACACATATACTCAAACACACCCACACACACACATACACACACACAAACACACAGGATACACTAGTTTGAGAGCGAGAGCTTTACATTACGTGTCCACTCATACTTCGCTGCCCAGTTTCCATATTCACGCCTTTTCTTTCTAAGCTGCGACGGCCTCTTCCCTGTGCCTGTCCCCACATTGAAGTACTGATTGATATGAAATAGACCTTAGGTTAACCTCTCATGTCCACGTGTTATTCTCCAGCTAAACATGCTGCCACACCTGAAGGTCCTATGCAGAACTAGGAACTAGTTGGCCCTGGTTTTGCTTGTTATCTCCCAATTACAACTAGAGGTCGACTTTTAAAATAATAACTTATCCAGAATTGTCCATCTATCTTATGGTTCATGTATCCGTAAAGTATTGGCCTTATT